>JAJOOO010010605.1:0-36469 GCA_029582685.1 Solanum piurae
TAAGCATCCTTATAAATCTGTTGAAAGGAATTCATATCCCTTAGAACTGATTCACACTGACATTTGTGACATGAAGTCAACACCAACACGTGGTGGGAAAAAGTATTTCATAAATTTTATTGACGATTGCACTAGATATTGTTATGTCTATTTGTTAAATGGTAAGGATGAAGCAATAGATGCATTTAGGCAATATAAAACTGAAGTTGAAAATCAGTTGGATAGAAAGATCAAAATGATCAGAAGTGATAGAGGTGGAGAATATGAATCTCCATTTGCAGAAATATGTTTGGAAAATGGAATAATCCATCAAACTACTGCTCCTTACTCTCCCCAATCTAATGGAATTGCGGAAAGGAAAAACCGAACTTTAAAGGAAATGATGAATGCATTACTTATAAGTTCAAGTTTACCACAAAACTTATGGGGGGAAGCTATCCTTACAGCAAATAGAATACTCAATAGAGTTCCTCACACGAGGACACATGTTATTCCATATGAGAAACGAAAAGGTAGAAAACCCAACTTGAAATATTTCAAAGTGTGGGGGTGTCTAGCCAAAGTCCAGGTTCCTATACCTAAGAGGGTGAAAATAGGGCCTAAGACTGTTCATTGTGTATTCATTGGATATGCCACAAATAGTAAGGCATGTTAATTTTTGGTTCATAAGTTCGAACATCCAGATATTCATGATAATACGGTAATGGAATCAGATAATGCTGAATTCTTTGAACATATATATCCGTATAAAACTAGACATGAGTCGTCTAGTAGGGGGTCTAAACAACCTCGAGAAGAACCAAAAGAGAAGGAACCTAATGAAGAGAGTCCAAGGCGTAGTAAACGTCAAAGGATAGCTACTTCATTTGGATATGATTTTGTAACATTCCTTCTTAAAAGTGAGCCTCAAACATTCAAGGAAGCTATGTTGTCTAGCGACTCAACCTCTTGGAAGGAGGCTGTCAATAGTGAGATTGAATCAATCCTAAGCAATCATACATGGGAATTGGTTGATCTTCCTCCAGGGAACAAACCCTTGGGTTCAAAATGAATGTTCAAAAAGAAGATGAAAGATGATGGAACTATTGACAAATATAAAGCAAAACTTGTTGTCAAAGGCTTTAGACAGAAAGAAGGTCTTGATTATTTTGATACATATTCGCCAGTGACTAGGATTACATCAATTCGAATGTTAATTGCCCTAGCTACAGTATACGGTCTTGAAATCCATCAAATGGATGTGAAAATCGCCTTCTTAAATGGAGAGCTGGAGGAAGAGATTTACATGGAACAACCTGAGGGCTTCGTAGTTCCCGGTAAAGAAAAGAAAGTATGCAAACTTGGTAAGTCACTTTATGGACTAAAACAAGCACCAAAACAATGGCATGCAAAGTTTATCAAACCATGTTGTCAAATGGATTTAAGATCAATGTGTTTTATTCGGAAAATATTTTTTAAGACTGATTTTGAGTCGCCACTTAATTTTTAAGAAAAATCAAGAAAACTATTTTTTCAAAAGATTAAAACAGTAAATCTAATGAAAATATTTAAAAGCGGTTCGAGGTTCTTATTAATATTCTAGGAAGGTTTTTAAAGCACCTAGAATATCCACTAATGTAGTTATCCGACAATTAACTATTTTGCTAAAATGTTTTAACTTAACTTGATTTGCAAAATTTGAACTATTTTACGGTTAGGACCATTTTAATAGAAAAAATAATGAAATGTTATCTAAGTGAAGTATTTCATAAACTTATTTATTTTTTAAGTCAAGTGAAATATGAGTAATTTAGTTAAGTAATTAATTCAAAATGGGTGTCTTTCGGGGATTTAAATATTTTCAACCTTAAGATTAACAAAAAATATTAACAAGTAAATAAACATAAAAAAATGAAGAGGAAAAGAGACTCGGGCCCAAGTTTGGTTTTTCTGTCCGCCTGGACCAACACTTGGGCCTAATTTCGTTTTAGGCCTTTGGCCCATTTGAGTCACATGTACCTGTCCTAAACTTCTAACAAAAAATAATAATAAGTGATACGAGAGGGGCTTAGGCCCAATAAATGACCAAAATACAAATTTCTCTTTAAAGAAGAGTGGGCCTCTTTAAGCCCCATCTTTTTAATTTCTGGGTTTGCTGTTTCTTTCAACTTCAGGACCTGTTCGTCATATTTTAGATGGCTAACTCGGAAAGAGAATTTGAGTCTTTATGGCTCTCCCGAAATGCAAAGGGGAGACGATACGAGTCCATAATGAACTCGGGCAGGTTTTACATGCGAAACGAAGTGAGAGAGAAGAGTTAATATATAATCCAACTGACATGAATACAAGAAAGATAATTAAACTCACTGAAAAATGCACACTAACTCAACAATATGTGTATTAACACATAACTAGACCATACTAAGAGATAAAAAAACATAATGACCTTAAAGGAACAATTAAGAAGACCCGATGCTCAATGCTCAAAATAACAAAGGTGAATACTTACAATTCAAAAATTAACAGTATGCAAATGAACATAACAGAACCAAGCATAAAATCCATCTCTTATAATGACATTTACACCAAAATAGCACCAAGAGGAAACTTTATTTTTCATGCATTGTCCAAAAATAATAAATAAAGAAGACACCCTAAAAATGAAATCAGACATAAATGGACGTATTTAGAATAATTTCACCTCCCTGGCCCACATTTTTTGTCAGTCAAGCGCATATACTAGGAATAAATTTAACATATATTTGGACAAAAACTTACATTGCAACCTAGAAAAAAAAATCTAAATTAAACTACATATTGGACGGCTAAAAAAAAAACACAGATGAGCAGATAGTTAAAAGGAAACGAGGGCTGGAACTAGCCAAGACCCAAAAAAACAACAAAGTCCTAACTAAACCACGAGATTTATGTCACGATGCAGCTTATCGGATAACCGAAATCAACTAAGGCATTTTAACATTATGATTGGTACACACTCTTTTAATGAACAAGATGGAACAAACAAAAACAGTAGCCATAATTTCACGAGAGAATCATAACGAAGCTAAACTCTACTGATCCGAACAAGATCGTTAGTCTAAACTTTGAAAATAAGCTCAAGAAAAGAGGAACAGATCCTTCGAGACACATCAAACTTATAAGAGAAACAACGAAAATCATTTTTAAGAAAAGGGACAGACAATGACAATACAAGATGGTAAACTAAATAGGCGAAAATGTTTCAACATTCAAAAGATGACAATCAAAATAGGGGACGAAATGCTAAATATACATATCTACTTTTTCAGCGATCAGACAGCAAGCAAGATTCTAACTCAACTAAACGCATACATGAAGCGAACGACATGGATCGAAGTTAAACGGACAAGGCTAAGAAGGGGATTATTACCTCTTTTAGGGCAGCGAATCGGGACGGGACGAGTAAAGAGCCGATCTTCCTACCACAAGAACTCAAACATCAATAAGAAACCAGAGCGACACCTCAAATCTCGAACGAAACTTGAAGGATTCGATAGCAAAACGAAATGGAGATGTGGTATTCCGATCGAAGATTCAAGTGTTCTCAGCCTTAACGTTTTACTGTATATTTTAGCTAATTTCTGCTTAAGCTGTTCTTAGTGATTTTCCCTAGAAAAATTTTCCACCAAAAATAATCCTCCCCCTAACAGTGAACAACAAGCAAAATATATAGAGGGAGAATAGGGTTCGAAATGGGGGGGAAACCAATCCAAAAATCCGGATAGCAATTGGACCCAATTCAAATTCAAACTTAAAAATCTTTCACCAATTCGGTGAGACACCTTTTTCTGCAACTTCAACTTCATTCCGAAAGTGGAAAGAGGGAGACGAATGGACTCGATCAACTCACTTGTCATTGAGATGCTACGTGTGTTGATCTCACGATGCAAGGACAAAGTGAGAGCTGTGAGGGCGAAGTCACAGGCGCCCTTTGCCGGAAATCAGGGCTGCGATAGTACTGTGGAGAGAGGGACAACAAAATCGTACTGGGTCTCTGATTCGTTCTCACGCCGTGTATTTTGTCGTGTTCTCTGTTTGATTTCACTGTTTTTCCGTGTATCGTTGTGGACGTTTGGAACGGGCTGTTAATGCTGTGAATTTGCTCTGTACAGCTGCTGTGAGGTTGAGCATTTAGGTTCCTTTTGAGCAAGATTGGGCCGGGTCGGGGGGAAAATGGGCCGTTGGTTTGAGTTGGAAAATGGGATTGAAATGGGCCTCTTAGAATGTTGTTGGAATGTATGTGTATGTACTGTATGGAACGGGCTGAAGGGGGGAAATTATTGTATTGTTAGTTTGTTACTGTATGGGTATGGTATTAGTTGTGAAAGAAAAATAGGGGTGGGGTCGGTTGAAAGGGAATTAGAAAAACTTAGCCAATTCGATTTAGTTAAGATAGATTCGGCGAGTAATAAGATAAATTGATATTAATTAATCAACGAGCTTCTTAATCTTAACGAAATAAAATAATTAACTAATTAATTTAACAATATAAACGACTAAATAACCAAATATTTAAATAAAGCTAAAATCTTCTTGAGACAATTTTCAAACATTCGCAAAATATAATAATCGACTTAATTATAAACCAATTAACTCAAAATATAAGCTATTAATTAATTTAAACTAAATAACCAAATATTTAATAAAATCTTTTGAGATGGTTTTCGAATAATCATAAAATATACTAATTATATACATAATTATGTAAAACATATATATTATCTAAAAATTATAAAAAGTGACAAAACTATTTAAAAATAACTAAAAATGCATTTTTGAATTTTATAAAGTCAATTATTTGAAATCGTTTGGAATTTAAGAAGCTCAATGATTAATATATATCGTGGAGGTCAAAAATTGGGTGTCAACACAATGAATGTGATAAATGTGTTTACATTAAAGACACTCCGAATCAGAAAGTCATTGTATGCCTATATGTGGATGACATGCTGATAATGAGCAAGGACATTGCCAATGTAAAAGCTACTAAGCGTATGCTCGCTAGTAAGTTTGATATGAAAGATCTAGGAGTTGCCGATTTGATATTGGGAATTAAGATTCATAAAACTCCTAACGGTCTAGCATTGTCTCAATATCATTATATTCAGAAGGTACTTGAAAAGTTCAGGTATTTGAATTTTAAAAGGGAAAAGACCCCAATTGATGTGAACCTTAGTCTTGCTAAGAATAAAGGTGAAAGTCAATCTCAATTGGATTATGCCAGAGTATTGGGAAGTTTGATGTATGTCATGAGTTGTACACGACCAGACATAGCCTGCGCTATAAGTAAACTGAGTCGATACACAAGTAATCCCAATCGACTTTCTCTAATTATCCTAATGTCCAGACACTTGGCAGATCTCTCTTTCACCATCGACTTTCTCTAATTATTACTCTTTGAAACTTCTTCAAGGATAGTAGAATCTTTGATATTGACCACCTTTATTAATGTTATACATTTGTATACTTGATGTTTAGATGTTTCAGGTTGACCTTCTTAGTCTCGATTGTAGTGCTTCTTGAACTTCTTCTTGCAACATATCGAGTTCCACAAGCTTCAATTTTTCATAAGCTCTTCTTTTTCTTTTCTAAAGATACCTCTTTATTAGATTTGATCTTAATCTTCTTAGGCTCGAATGTGGTGCTTTTTGCGAACTTCTTGCAACATATCTGAGTTTCACAAACTTCAATTTTTCGTAAGTTCTTTTTCTTTTTTGGAGATATCTCCTGGTTAGATTCTATCTTATTCTACTTTATTAAACTTATCTTGCAACTATTGCTCAAAAGCTATTCATAAATATGATAAGAAGACTTATTTTGACCACTATGTTACCATTTCGTCAAATATCATATTTCTTGATACATATATCTGATTTGTGGTATGGTTACAATACTTTCATCCTTTTTTCTTTGTTCATCATAACAAAAAAAATCGATATGGTTAGCACCCTTTTAAATTAATTTATCAAACTTATTGCAAAGATGATATGACATGAACACATTACACACACAACCTAATACTCAAAAATGACTTATGATAGGTATCATCTTTTTGAGTTTCTATCAAATGGTAAGACAATATTCTCAAACTTGCCTGTGGCAACTTGTCAATGATGTGGATAACAACCTTTATGAATTATGTCCAAAACCTTGTTGTTACATTCATACTAAGCAACATACTTTTTCATCTTTCTCGAGGTGTTTATTTTTTCTTTCAGCTATTTCATTTAATTATTTGGACATTCAATTGTCCCCTTATTTTCTTTTTAATATAGTCATTAAACTCATGATGAGAGGTATATTCTCCCTCACTATCCATAAAGAGATATTTGATTCTCCTTATAATATCAGTCTCCGTAAAATGTTGAAACTCTTTAAATTTCTCAAATACTTCAAACTTCTTCTTTAAGAAGTAAATGCATATGTACCTTGGGAAGTCATTAATGAATGTTATCATGTAATAATAACCACAAATGGAGGACCGCTTCACTGCTCCAGACATTTTTGAGTGCACCAACGCCAATTGCTCTGGCTTGATACTTTGATTATCCATAGAAAAGTTGATGTGTTTCTTCATTCTTGCATCCAACATATAGTGTCTCCTCTAGTTTCAAGGTGGGGAAGACCTTTTAATTTTGAATGTTGCAACATGTTTATACTTTGTTGTAGTTTTCGTGCCCAAAACCTACATGACATAAATCAATTATTTGATTACTTGGAGTTTTCTTCACATAAGTACTCTCGGCTAACATGAAATAAATTGACTCTAATATTCTTCACTCGAATTGGTTGTATAGTTAATTTAATTAGTGAGGCATCAGGCATGTAGTGCATATCACCCTACAATGTCAATAACCTCCTTTTGTACTTCTAGAATAGGGCTTTCGAGGCCATCTACTCCTTATAATAATTTATTTTAATTAATGCAACTTATCTTTTTCTTCAATCACACTAACAACTTTGTTTAGGGCCTCACTTGACCAATAACCAACAAGCAATGGGAAAATAACACATAGAGGGATTGTGGTGATACAACCAAAGTCAAAAGCAAAATTAATCTCTCATATTTCTTCAATACGAATAATGACTTAAAAGTGTAGGGATTATATGACTATTTTTGTGGGAAACATGTTCGAAGGTACGTGGATGTGTATATGACTCATGAGTTATACGTCCACCTCTGAACATGTATAGGACTCGCATAGTTATTGTTGTCATTTTCTTTGATAGGATATTATATTAGTCAGCAATTTAAATTCCAGTTGGTTTTAGTTTGATGTACTTTTATCTTCAACAAGTGGCCCAACATTCAATGCGGACCGAAGCATAATATTCAAAACTTTCTCCTACCTTTCTATAGGAAAATCGATAGTGAAAAGACGATAATAGACTAGACGAGAGGAACTAAAGGCGTACTTTATTGCTAATTTGGTAGCAGAGCTGCGGCTATCAGGAATTAGCGATTGATTCTATGACTAAAAGTGTCGTCGGAGTCCCTAAGGGTTGGTGTGGCAGGCCTGTAGGTATAGAAATAGAGTTAAAATTTAAAGTGAATGAGTTCTGAATTTTAATCTTTTTAGATTTTAAATTAATAATTTATATATATTCAATGGATTTTTTAAACAAATACATAATTGAAACAAATATGCAAGGACGAGTCCTCCTTAGCTTCTAGTTGTTATAATTTTGCACTAGGGGTCTAGAGTCATATGTAAATGGAGTGACATATTTTGCCTTTTGTGAGTTTCATAGGTCGAATATGCATAGTGATGCAAATAATAGTTCATCCCAATTAGAATTTGAGGAGGCAAGGTTACATATTCCCTTCCTTTTCGAATATTAAAAAACATACAAATTATGGAAGGGTCAATATACCAAACCCCCTACTGAAAAAAAATATATACCAAACCCCCTTACACAACGTAGAGGTGAATTTTACTTTAACTATATTATAAATTATAAAATAAATATAAAAAGCTTAAGATTGTCATCTTGTTATAATGTTGGAGCACATTCTTTAAACAAAGGCAATAATGAAGTGGATCATGAAATTCCTTGAGAAAGGCAAACAATTAACAAGCATGACGTAGCTTACTATATATATTTGAAAGAAAGGTTTTTATCCAAAAGAAAGAAGGATAAAAATACTATGAGATTTTTATCCCAAAAAAGGTGCATGAAATCTTGGTAGCGGATAATTTGCTGTAAAAATATTGTGAGATTTTTTTTTCTTATCAAAAGTGTTTATATTTTAATTTTCCTTTTCGAAAAGTATTTTTGAGGAAAAAACACTTTTATAGCTTTAGAAAAATGGTTTATGTTTTTTTTTTTTTTTTATCCTCCCTAGGAGCTCCCATCCCTTTTTGCTCCCTTGATGACTCGAACTCACAACTTTCGGGTTGGAAGTGAGGGGTGCTTACCATTCGAGCAACTCCCTCTCGTAAAAAAAAAAAAAAAATTCTTATAAACTTGGTCAAACTCAAACACCTCAGTTTAAAATAACTAAATAAGTATTTATTGAAAAAATAAACACTTTCAACCTCCCAAAAATTTGATCGGCAATAAATAAAACAAAAATATATACTCCCTCTGTACCTTTTTTATTTATTCAAATTTGACTTTTTATTTGTCCCTTTTTACTTGTCATTTTTGACAAATCAAGAAAAAATAATATATTTTTTACCTATTATACCCTTAATTTATTTAGAGAGTTAATGTTTTTGAAAAATGTAGAATCTCTTTAACGGGTAAATTGATTTTGGAATTCTATCAATTAGAAGGAGTAAAACAATAAATTCACTATGTCAATTATTATTTTCTTAAAAAATGTGTCAGGTAAAAAATAAACAAGTAATTAGGGAAGAGACGGGAGTATATGAGAACGTCCTTTGATCTTATTAATTGTTTGCAAACACCAATCGATGTGTCGGATTAAAATAAAAACACTACTAATTTCAAAGTAGTAATGGCGATGGAGGCTTAATTTTTAAAATGCAATTATGTGTCTTCTTTTTTAAAACAAGACTAAAAAAGGAAAAAAAGATATACTTTTTTACTCGTCACAGTTTCCTTTCTCAGAGTTAAAATAATATGACCTTTGACTAATATTTTAAAATATATTTTTTATTATATTGATATGAATTTCTTTTGCAATTTATAATACTTTTTTATATATTTTTTGAATATTCAAAAATTTATTTGAAATATTAAATTAATGTAATTTAATTTAGCTTTAAAAAATTAGTCAAATTGACTCTCGAAACTAAAAAAAAATGGAGGGAGTATCACATAAAATAATGAACTTTTTTTATTTTGACCATAAATTTGGTAATTAAGATCTTTCATTTTTTAAAACTAAAGTTTACATATTCGAAAATTAGGTAAGAAGTAGTACTTTACAACAACAATATACATAATATAATCTCACAAATAAGGTCTGAAGAGATTGATGTATATGCAATTTTACTTTGTAAGAGATACAATAAATTACAATAATTAACAATTTAAAATATTTATAAATATATATATAAAAAAATGATCAAATAAAAAATCGTTTAACATCAGAAATTTGAAAGATATCATATAAATTCGGACGAAAAGAATATATGTAATTGGGACTAAACTTTTTTCCTCAATTATAGATGCCTGCCTAAGCTATATTCCCTTGACTGGTTTTATGCCCTATTACTTCCCTATTAAGGAGATTCCATTAAGAAAAAGAAGAAGATAGAAAGTAGGGAAAAAAGAAAAACCAAAATAAAGCAAACTTTAGTACTGAAAAATAATTTTAAAAAGCCTATCTCTTTAGATCATCCATCTCTATCTCTAATTCCTTTAAAGTTGCAAAGACTCAGCCTTTATATCTTACTTTCTCTTTTAGTTATTTTCAAAAAAAAAAAATCTCTTTTTAAGACTGTAAAAAATGTGCATATTTTTAATTTAAAATTATACGATTAGAATTTTTTTTATTTTCTTACTTTATGTCAAGTCAAAACAAGACAAACAGATTGAAACAAAGAAAATAATATATTCAAATGCCATCTCATTTGAGCATACTACTTGTGCTTTTCATGTAATCAAGCATATACTTCTTTTTTATATATATTGGGAGAGGGAGGGGTATTTTAATATAAGTGTCAATAATTCTTTGTTTGCTCATGGAAATATGGGCAAATTGGTTAAAATATTTGCTGGTTTGCTAATTGTGGCTTTGGATATTGTGGCTGGAATTCTTGGATATAAAGCAGAAGCAGCTCAAAACCAGGTACATCTCCTTAATTATAGATCAACAAACCACTCAAATTAAATTTATTGATTGAATTCCCTATATATCAGTCTTTCTCCGTTTTAATTTGTTTGTGTACATTTCTTTTTAGTCTGACATGTTTAAGAATCACAAATATAAGGGGTATTGTAATACATTCTACATATATATCTTCGATATAAGATCACGAGATTCAAACTCTTATTCATATTCTTAAACTACGTACAAAGTCAAAAAATTAAACAGATAAATTAAAACATAAATAATATTTTTATTATTATTATTTTGAGTCAAAATTATGTTCTATTTCGAGTCTAGTTTCATACAACTTCTAGTGGTGTTTGGTCAAGATTTTGAAGATTTCTTTGTTTGGTCATGATTTTAAAGATTCTGGTCTTCTTTGTTGAAAAATTTGCTTCCAACTGTTTAATATTTTTTTCCTACTTTAATTTGATATGACGTTTAAGAAAAAAATTGAATGTTATGGTCTTAAATTAAAGATATGTTAAATACATAAATTTTCTAGCATTTAGAATCATCAATCCTTCAAAAAAATTTATTTTATTTTTAAAACAATAATCATTTTGTTAGATAGTTAACTTTTGTTAATTTCAAGAACTAAAACTGCGCACTTCAAATAATTGAAGGTTAAATGTACATAGTCAAATAGCAAAGGGACTAAAATTGGGATTATGCAATAATACAGGAATTAAAATTTCTATTTCCGCTTTTAAATTCTAAACATGTTATATAAGAAGTTGAAATTAAAAACTTACCAAAAAAAAAAAAATTTTTTTTTTAAATGGACTATAAAAAAAAGAGAAACAAATTTGAGACGAGAGAGTAGATATGATGGAATATATTAGCGTAGCAAAATTTTAGTAACCTACAAATATGTAGGGCCCATCAAGACATAGTACAAGTGTATATCAAATATATATAATAAGTGTATATTAATATACTAATTATACTATATTCTCTCTTTTTTTGTGAAAAATAAAATTAGAGTTCTTTTTTAAATGGCCACTTTGGGCTGATCTGTTGCATAAAAATCATGTTTTTGCACTTTGATTTTTGCCCTTTAAATTGATGATATTTCATTTTCGCTGTTGTGTCTCACTTTTAATAAAAAATTACATGTCAAAGTATTGTTAGTTATGATCTAATTTTAAAGATAAAATTTTACTAGTTCTATATAAATTGTATAGTATCTAATTTACAAAGTATAAATTTAGAAATAAATTATAGGGAAAAATAAGCAAATACCCCATAAAAGCAAAATAATTACAAACATATACCCTTTACATTCATACCCCACTAAATAATTACACTACATACCCCATTTATTAATTTCGCTTAATTGATACTAAACCAGTATTATATATACTGTATTAATATCATTAAGGCTGATAATTTCGCTGAATTGATACTAAATCAGTATATATATACTGTATTGGTATCATTAAGATTTGTTGTTAAGAAATTACTCATTAGTCAATGATACTAAAGAGTATATATTTACTCTTATAGTATCATTGACTAATGAGTAATTTTTGAACAAGAAAACTTAATGATACCATAATATATATATATATATGTATATATATATATATATATACACTCTTATAGTATCATTGACTAATGAGTGATTTCTGAACAAGAAACCTTAATGATACCACAACAATATACATATATACTCTTATAGTATCATTGACTAATAAGCTAATACAGTATATATATACTGATTTAGTATCAGTTAAGCAAAATTATCAACCTTAATGATACCAATATAGTATATGATACCGATTTAGTATCACTTAAGCGAAAATTATCACCCTTAATGAATGAAGGGTATGAACTGTAATTATTTATGAGAGAATGAGTATTTCAGGAATTACTTTAGATTTGGGTATGAACTTGTAATTATTTTAGATTTTATGGCCCATTTATGTAGTTTTTCCAAAAATTATCTTGTCTGACAAAAATTCTATAGGAATAAGTGGGTTTTGATATTGAACTTATGTCGTCTCTATTGGCATAAGTTCCATATGAACTAATTTATGTCTGATAAGACATAACTGATGTTTTGCGATTTTATTTTTGTTTTACGATATTAGAAATATTTTCAGACATTTTTTATGAGAAGTTACAAGAAAGAGCATATTACAATATTTCTATTCGTTATAATGATCGTTGTATTCTGCTTATGTTTTTTCTGAAAGTGTGTCATCTCACTTAAAATTTTAAAGGATAAAAATTAAAAAGAAAATGATAAATTAAAGAGTAAGAATTAAAAATCACTCTATAATAAGGACATAACTCCTACGAAGGACCCCACAAAAATCCCAATGATTTTGTTAAATTTACTACTTCTTCATCCCATTTTGTGTAATTGTAGAGATGACGATTGGACGGTGTGGAGTGGGTTGGGCTTAACCCGTCTAAATTTTTTAATATTTTTCTTTTTTAATTAAGTTTGATACTAAAAATAAATTTTATAAAAATAAATTCATTTTCTCATTAAGTTGTATTAATTTAATAGATAATAACTTAAAATTTTATTTTTTAGAGATCAATTGGAAAGCATGTAAAAACTATATTAGTTTTAATTGAATCATTTTCATTTACTATCTTGAATATTTTAGTAACTTTAAAGAAATTTTCAATTAATATTGTTTGAATAAAACATAATGAATTTGTCATGAAATTTGTGTATTCTTACTCTTGAAGGGTGCTCTATCACTCGACCGCCTGAAAGACTAGAAAAATAAATAAAAAGACTTCGACCTATTCAATTCAAGTTCAAGACTGATTAAGAAAACTACCGTCAATTGAGTACATTATCCACTATCTCTCTCTATAAATTACTAAACTTTTTTAATATGGTATATTTGATTGGTAATTGGAACAGGCAAAACATGTGACATTATGGTTGTTTGAGTGTAACAAGCCAAGTCATGAGGCATTTGTTTTAGGCTTAGCTGCTGCAACTTTACTTGGAGTAGCTCATGTTCTAGCCAACCTTCTTGGAGGCTGTAGTGTTTGTAGTAATGATGATATTCGTAAAGCCACACCAATCAAGCAATTTTCAATTGCTTGTCTTGTTTTCACATGGTATGTTATACTACTATACTCATGTTTTAATTTATATGATATCGTTGATTCATCTGTTTTATTAATGGTTTGTAACTCAAAAGATAGGGAGGCATAATCCCCAATCAAGGGGTTATTGTTATGTCACGTATGTTCTATGTTTCTCTAGAGCGTATTTCGAGAGTCAAGTTTTTTAATTTTGATTGTGAGTTTGGATATGACATCTTTATTATTATTATTATTATTATTATTATTTTAAATCAAAATAGCAATTAATTTTTTTTATTTGACTCTTAAAATCAACTTATTGAGTGCAGAGTTAAAATACTCTTACAAAAACATTTTATTGGTATCTTAAATATTGATAATTAAATTCATATTAATAAATATTGAACATATTTGCAAAAAAAAACTAAATTACTATTTATGGCCAAATGGGAATATTAATGTTAGGCTTAGGCACTCTTGCCAATGGTGAATCCATGTTGAAGATAGTGGATTGCACACAATACCTTCGACTCTTAGGTGATTTTTTGTAAAAATTGTACATAGTACATTATAGTTGGTGCAATTATATTGGACTCCCATTTACTTAAAATCCTAAATTTATCCTTTCCTTTGTTTTTCCCTCTTCCAACAAAAAGAGGGTGAATTTTATGAGGTGGAAATGATTGCTTACGATCACTTACATATTGAATAGAAGAAAATGTTCAGATCTCTCACGTGTAAAAATAAGAATCTCTTGTAAAGAAGATATAAAACTATTTATAAAAGACTACAATATCATATCTCCAATGTTGTATGCTATGTTGCTCAGACTCTTTGAAGATGTCGCCAGGTGCATGCCGGATTCTTCAAAAGTAGTCCATCTTTTGAAGAATCTAACACGGATGCAACAACAGTATTGAAGAGTCTAAGTAACTTAAGTTATATGAGTTGACAAGTGTTGTGTAATTTTCAAGTATTCAAGTCTACAAAAATTTGAAGTAAAAAATAATAATTATGTGCTTATTATATGTTTTTTTTTTTTTTGCAGGATTATATTTGCAGCAGGATTGAGTACGCTGGTGATTGGGACAAAGGGAAACCACAAGTCAAGAACATCATGTGGTCATTTACATCATAATTACCTATCCATTGGTGGAATTCTTTGTTTTGTTCATGCTTTATTTTCTGTTGCATATTATGTTGCAGCTAGTCAAAATCTAGCATAACTTTTCATTTTTACAAAAAAAAAAAAGAACAAAAATCACAATTGTATAAATTGATTATGAAGATTACTGATTTTGGTATGATGAAAGTTTTTGAGATGTTTTAGACCAATGACATTTGCATATTTATGTTGAACAACTAATTGTAAGTGGGAACAACTTCCAAATGTGATAATTGGAAGGTGATTCATCTATTTCATGGATGAGACCACCCCCATCCTTTTTTTTTGGACTGTGATTGTTTCGTAAAACTAGATATTTTATGCATATATTTTCTAAAATTTGTTCTCTTATCTATTTGCACTCATGCTACAAAGAAGGCTAAATGACATTTGGTTTAATGTTGAGTTATTTATTTAGAAGAGGAATCAATTCCCGCTTAATACATTTTTCTTAGTGGTGCACTCATGTTCTAGTAATTCAATATTTTCTATATCGGCAAGGAAAAACAAGTTTTTTTTTTTAAGTTTCCCATCCGGTGTCCGATACCCGCATCGGGTGCCCGGCACCTCAAAGTGCTTCATACCAAAGATTTTTTCATACCCAAAACTCAAACCCGAGACCGCTGATTAAGGGAGAAGCAGCACCCATCTGTTGGTGGTGCCAGGAAAAAGAAGTTGGAATTGGAACAAAAGCTAAAAACCACAAGCTGTACAAAACTGGTACATGTTCTTCAAGTCTCACAACTTGTATAAAAAATCATAATAATACAGAAGAGACTATAGTATTTGGGGTTTGACCATATATACAAAAGACTTGAGTAACTTTTGCCATCTCACAAAGCCAAAAAAAATGGTATTTTTATTGGATCTTTATGAAAAAATGGTGACTACAAAACAAGAAATCATAGATATTTTTTGAAGAGCATTGCAAAAAATAGCTATTTGGATGAGCTCTCATCATCTGATGAACTAAAATCATCATCCATCCGTCGCTCCTGGATTGCAGGAAATAGTCGTTGATGAACATCTGGCAAAGAATCTGGATGGGCATCCTGAGAAGGTGATACCGTTAATGCTCCTTTTCTAGAGGTATTTGCCGGCATCTTGGTGGATTTTCTCAACAATGTACATGATTTGTCCAACATAACTAAGAAATCACGAACAGTGATGAAGAGATGCAAGCCTTCGTCCTTCCCTGCAGTTCCATGGAAGTAGTCTCCTGTACTCTTCACCAAAGCCATTATCCTTTTCTCTTCTTCTAGTATCCACTTGATCTCATCGTCCGCATTTTGCATAAAATTTGTGAGTGTATCGCGGAACTTACTGTTCTCGTTCAAACTTTTCATGTCGGTGTCTAGGAACCCTTTGGTTTTCACTAGTGACTTGCCAAGTTTGGAGACAGATGCAGTTAAATTCTCACCATCTATAAGTGCTGCTTTTCTTACATTCTCAAGCTCATTGCTTAGACCAGAAACCACCTGGAGACCAAGGTTACGATGGTAATCGACCGAGTCACGAGAAGCATCCTCTGCAAGATCTTCTGGTGTTAGACTTGACAAGCTTTCGCTCTCCCTTAACTTGCGTGCTGCTCTTAATCCTTCTGATCGGATAATTTCCTGAACAACAAAGTTCAGAAGTGTGGTCTTTCCATCAGTTCCTTTAACATCTGAGAGTTTCAACAGCGTATCAAGCTTGAATGCCTGTGCACCACCACGGTAGGTGCCATCGTTCATGCGGTTCCCAGTTTTAAGAACTGCTTCTAGAAGTTTCAGGAAGAGTCTACTGTTTTTCAACTCCTGGCATGCCACCTGCAAGTTTTCATAATGAAGAACCATCTACCATGTGATAAAAAACAGCAACTAGAAAACAATGTACTGAAAGTTCTTTTATTTAACCATGACCAGGAGTAAGATTAGCAAAATTTCCTATGTATAGATAGCTAAACTTTGATTGCCATGACTGTCCTTTAATGTAAAGAAGAGCCAGTACCATTCTCATTTAGGTAGTAGGTCGTAGAGTTTGAAATGATCTTTGTCACTGTATAACAGATTACGGGTTTGAATTGGTAGTACAATTGTGTTATTTTAAGCTACTCAATTTCACAAATAATTAAAAATAACCCCTTTCAATAGGAAAAACTTTATCCGTTATTAAAGACTATTGACACTCAAAAACACAACATACCCAGTGTAATCCCCACAAGTGGGATTTGAGAGGATAGGATGTACGCTGACCTTACCCCTACTCTACCTTTGTGGGGTAGAGAGGTTGCTTCCGATATATGAGATAATCAAATATAAGAGGAAAAACTCTGGTAAGTCCAACTAACTGGAATTGATTTCAGTTCACCATGACTACACAAAGAAATGACACCTTTCAATCAAAAAAACCCTGAGCTCCTATATAGATATATATATATATCTAAGAGAAACTCAGTTCCTTTTTTCTTTCTCCCTTAACGATGATCTAGAGAAATGCAGAAACAAACTTTTACTGATGAATATACGAGATCCGTCTCATGATATGTAGCCTACAAATGATGCTTATTTGATTATTTTTTTCTTAACTCTTCCCGGAATTTATGCAATGGTGGATGGTATAGTTGGACCGAGATGGTTGCAGCAGCATAACAGAAAATTTTCATTTTGAGCTGCTACACCTTAGGTATGAGAGACTTAGAATTCCACGATTTACCTCTAATGTTTCAAAGGACTCTTTAATGGATGTAACTTCTTCCTGAAGAGAACTCATGAGCAACAATGCATCCATCCGTTTGAAGGCAAAGGGAATTTCAACCAGGGATTTGAGAAACCTTTCAGCAGGACCAAGCTGAGAAATTTCCCCGCAATATAATCGAAGTTTGAGTTCTTCATCTGTTGTTGGTGCCAACTTTGATATAGTTTGAATAAGTTCAGGAGACAGTTTATTACCTGATAAGATAAGCAGGCTTTTGCAAGTAAGAGGCTGAAACATACTTGATAAAATAAAAAGAAAAACTATGAAAATTTACAAACATTACTAAGAAGTTAGAGTATCCGTTATCAGTCATCAATCTTTTTCCACAAGATAAGACGATATAGCAACACAAGGCTGCCTATGTGAAGTAAGGGACATGAATAAATATTCTCATATCATGAAACTTAAGTTTCTTCCGTGGAAAATTGTTTAGTACTCTACAAGAAGAATACTTTAGTTTCTCACTTCACTTATAACCATCATCAATGTTTGGTGGGATATGTTGTTAATTTTCACTCTCTGGTGAAAGGTATCAGATTGAGCAATGATATATTTTTGATAACTGTGATGTCCGGGCCAGCTTGCGCTCACCTCTACTAAATTCCACGGGGTACCTGCTACCTATCACCAACACAGATATCAGGTAACTCTACCTACCAAGGCTTGGACATATGAGAAGACATCGCCTAGTGTTTTTTATTACCACCAGAGTAATACTTAAATAACTGATAGACTATTCTTTACTTTTTTCCAAATCATTCTTTTGGGAGGAAGGAGTGGGGGCAGTTGAAAAAATTACCAGGTTTGTTCGAGAAAATCACCAGCAAGTTCTATTTTCCACTTAGAAATGGGACCTTGTTTTCAACTTCATCTAATTTCTAGGAGTATTTAATTAGCACATGCCAACATTCACAGAAAATTTTCTGAAAATTCACCCTGGGATTCTTATTCTTCAAAATTCTGTTTGATTACTCGCAACGTGCTTGTAGTCAATTCACAACACCATGCATGAAGCAAATTAGTAGAATGAAACGTCTTTATTACTTACGTAAATAACATAATAGACTGACAAGAAGATCTATGTGCAGACCATGTTGTTTCTCTTCTTTCATTTTTAAGGCAGTCAATAACTTTTATGCCAAAGCTGAAAGACTGCAAAATCTATGGAATGGAGTTAACACTTCAGTAACAGCCCTCTGCGGATTAGACACACTCTTTTCCGTGGTGATAGATTTACTATTCTTACTTTCCAATAGCAATTAATTTAATAGAGCAAGATTCACACTCTCACGGATCTCAAAGGGAAAACAGAGCGAGAGAGATAAAGATTTACCCTCCTTGAGAGCATCACAAACTTCTTCTGTCGTCACATTTAAGGCTTTAAGAACAATTGCTAGATTTTGTGATTTCTTAGCATCAATTATCTGAATATACTGTGGGGTAGCTTCAAAAGCCGATGTAGCTTTCGCGCCATCATTTTTGCCTGCATTTGCTGCATTATACCCAAATAATGATTCCATCATCTCCTCATTAAATCTGTAGTAACATCATTATAAAAAGTGAGGAAGTTAGACATCTTGCAGAGCAAAGTGCAATATAGGAAGATTGATGCAAAGCTTACTGGAATGAGCCAGCTTTGATGTCGTGCCAAACCATGGAGTGATCAGGATTAGCAAGAACCTTGTCCCAGAAAAATGGCTTTAATTTTGCCTTTGGACCATCAGGGTCATCAGATGGTTCAGTTCCCTCACCAGCAGAAGAATTACGTCTCCGATGTGCTCCAAGGGGTAAAGGCTTTGGCGGATTACCAAGCTTTGGTGGATTAGGAGGAGGCCGAGCAGCTTTTGGAGGTGGAGGCGGCATTGGAGCCAGTGGTTTAGGAGGAGGAGGAGGTGGTGCTTCAGGGGGTGGAGGTGCAGATTTTCCTGGAGGAAGTGGTAATGCATTTACAGGTGCATCTGTTTTAGCTTCTGCCTCTGAAGAATTATGAGAATTAGCTGGCACCGAAAGATTATTTGCAGTTGAAGAACTCTTAAAATCTTTCTTGATTGAGCTTCCTATGCTTGAAGACTTTTGAGAAGAATCTGACAACATTAATTATAGAAATTATTCGGCATTACGAAAATGACATGCAATTCGAAAAATTTGACCATGATAATACCTGCAGATAGATTACCTGAACAAAGGTTAAGAAGAGGTTTCTCATCTCTTTTCCCATGCTGTGGACCTGTTTCTTTCTTTTTACTTTTTATAAGACACAGTATTAATAACAGAGCTAAAAGGGCAATTCCTACCGCGACACCTCCAGAAACAGCAGCAATAATATAAGTTCTGTTCTGATTATTATTTTTTGAAGCATTAGTTCCATTATTTTTTGGTTTAGCAGGAGGATGAATGACAGGCAAAGGTTTAGAAGAGTTGACATGAGTAGGAGGTGTTGGAGCCTTTGCAGGGGCTTTGACACGAGTCTGGGTTGTTGGAGCCTTTGCAGGAGGGGAGCCATGGGTCGGAAGTGTTGGTGCCTTTGCAGGAGGAATGACACGAGTCTGAGGTGTTGGAGCCTCTGCAGGAAGTTCCGTGGGTGCTTCAGAAGAGGGCACTGGAGCATGAGTTGGTGATACCGCTCCATGGCCTGGAGATGGTGCAAGGTTTGGAGCTGCAACATCATCTGTTGACTTATCTTCAAGCTTTCTTTCTCTTAGGTGCCTTCTGGGAACACTGGACGACCATTCCGAGAAAAGATTTTGGTACTTGATGAACCAAGCAATGGATGCAGCCTCACTACCCGAACCATGAAGAGGAAGACTTTTCCTTTTTAAGCACTCCAGAAGGATCTGCTTTACTTCAGGAGGCAGATCACTAATAGCCTTTTGTAAGGTTCTTTTTCTCAACAATGGTATATCAGATTTTAAGTAAATATAAGTTCCTGTTGCTGCCTGATAAAGAGACAAATCCAGAAAGCTTGCAGTTTCTGTATTCTTGTGTAATGGTTCTATGCAATGAACCCATATTTGCTCAGCCTGCAAACAGAATACTTCATTACAGATGGCCAGAAATACAACTCGATCTCTTGTTTTTTTGTCCACATTACAGAAAATGATACAACCAACTTATGCAGCTACATGTCTAGGCTTTCGCAAAAAGAAAAAAACTTTCAAAACCATGGCATATGTCTCCGAGAACGACTGTACTTTCATTGGTTCCTCCTATATTGCATAGATTTATAGTAAAGATTTCATTTCAATTTAAATTTGGTTATTCATCATGTAAAAGGATTCCTCCTATGCATCCATAGTTGAATGGTTAAAGTGCGAACAAAAATGCACGACTTTCTCATTAGCCAGGGAATACTACTAAGTCTTAGTACTCAACTATAATTGAATGTATCAGCAGATAAAAGCTCCGGTGCAATTCTCTTACATTCCTAGGACGAGTAGCAGAATCAAGAATCTATACAAGGGGGGCTCAAAAAGTAGCAATTCTTTAACCCCTTTTGCCACTTCACTAGAATTACTCTCACGCAAGGAAATTCAACAACTTATATATAACCAAAATTTTCATTTTTGTGCCTTACTTGCACCGTATAATCTTTCAACGAAGGGGATTCAATACCTAGCTCTACCACTAACTAGGACATTGTTCTCAAATGGGAAACAGAGTTATTAAGGTTCAGAGACACAATTACCATTAAGCAACTCACATCATAAATCCATCAACACATATACATTTAGCTGTTGTGCATTATATAACGACAGGAAAACGATATATATCCAAACATTGTATTCATCAAAACGATACATACCGTATGTTCATCTATATGTTGAACACCTCCATTGTCTATACAGTTTTGAGGAAGCTTTCGATTCCCTTTTGAACTATGAGCTGCCAAAACACAAACAAAAGCAATAAAAGTAAATACAGAGCTGACCCTTCCCACACCCATTGATTGTAAAATCAATCTTCCAATCCCATAATTTGTCCTTTTTCATTTCATCTGATATATGTGCCTTTTTCAAGAATACAAACAAAAAAAAAACAGAAAGCCCTATGGCTTTTTCTTGAATATAATTTGACCTACCTACATAAAGATTCAATCTTTACACATAAAAATTGGATATTATATGTTTGTTTAAAAAAAAACCACCACCCTTTGGTGCCCTTTGCAAAAAAAATTACAGAAAAAAGTGAAGAAATTTGCAAAGGTTTCAAGAAGGGGAGTTTTTCTGTGATGAAAATTTTGGATTATTTTTTTTGTTGGGTCAGATTTTGGCATGAAATTTTTTTGTTCATTCAAATGTTTTCATGTTTTTTCGGAGAAAAATGAAACGTGCAGAGAACTACGTGAGAGAGAACACAAAAGTGTTAATTTCGACCGTTTTTAATTGTATCATACAATTTGTATGCTTCTTTAGTTCTTTTCATTTGTGACAAATATAATAGGCATAGTATATATTTTGGATCCTAAATTTAGCTTTAAATTTCAATTTTGACCTTCAACTTTCATAGTGTACAAACAGACACTTTAACTATCCAACCTTTTAATAAATAAACACGCGTGTCCTACCTGGCAAAACGCGTGATGTGCACGTATTTTGCGCGAGTTAGGAGTAATTTTTTAGGCCCACAACAGTAAAAAAAATGCTGAAATGACAAATCTACCCTTAATCAATCCCTTTCATATATATCTTTATATTTTCAAATCAAAATCTCATTTCTCTTTCCTCCTCTTTCAAATAAAATTTTTTTCCCTCTCTTTTAAAACGATTTGTGCTCATATTTAGTGCAAATGGCTTCTAATTTTTTTTGTCATTGTGGAAAAAGAGCTATAACCCTTGTATATTAATTAAAAATAATTTTATTTTATTTTTAGTTCTAAAATGGACGTGTAAAGTATTTAATTAGTTGACAGCCACTGAGTGGCTCACTAATACACGTGGGAGCGTTTGCATTTCACGCTCTTTGCCTCCAAAAATCGCGTGTTTATTTATTAAAAGGTTGGATAGTTAAAGTGCATGTTTGTGCACTATGAAAGTTGGAGGTCAAAGTTGAAATTTGAAGCCAAGTTTAGGGTCTAATATATGTATTATCCCAATATAATATTATATCCTGGTTTTAAACTTGGTTAAATACTAAAACAAAGTATGTGAGAAACTAAACTTTGTTGATAGTTTAAGTGTGTTTTTCGAATTTTCATTAGTTTAGATATGAAATTAAAAGAGAAATAGTTTAACTAAAACAACACCATGTTAGAAAAGAAAAAAAGAAAAAAAAAGTCACGTGGATGGAAGTTTTGGGTCAGACACGCCTGAGTGTATGTATACACGTGCACATTTGGTCCAGTATGTATTGAGGTGTATTTCTCAAACTAATAAATGATAGTTCTGTGTATTTTTCACTCTCAATAGTTTAGAAAACTCAAAAAAATAAATAGCTTAATTGTGATTTTGACACTTAACTCTTAAATATTCTCAATCAAAATATATTTTTGAAAAATATATTTAGGGTATGTTTCGTATGATAAAAAATGTTTTCTTGAAAAGCAAGTGAATTTCTTACTCATTTTCTAATGCTTGGTAAGTAAGCAGGAAAATATTATCCATGGGTGCAGGATGGGATGGGGAGTGAGGGTTCGAGGGGTGGGACAGTCAAGGGATGGGGGTAGGGGGGGATTGAGTGGATGGGAGGAGACAATAAACTTGAAATGGTACTTATGTAATTTGTTTTCCTTGCTTCTATTAGAAAGTCATTTTTCTTAAAACATAGAAAATTTGAAAAATATTTTTCTCACTACCAAACACTTATGGATTTCTCAATATAAACATGGTACTTGTATCTCCTACCTCCAGGTGAGGAGCCATTGTAAGTATTAGAACTTTAGAAGTATGGAACTTCTTGTCTTTAAAATCATCGAACTTTTCACGCTTCAATAGTTTTTATGCTTATATACATAAAAACTTCTTCTAACTCTTAAAGAATTGAGAATAGAGTTTCCCTTCATGTCAACATTGTCACTCAACTCGACTTCAACGTTAAATTTAATTTGATCAAATCATTCGATTAATTGATTAATATCTAAATAATTTATTTTTAATGATAATTGTTTTGGGGCTTATCATTGGTCAAATATCGTTAGCATATTAAACGAGTGTCGTTTGCACTCTTAATTTTTTTTGAAAAAAATTTCATTCGATGTCGAACTTATGAATAAGCAAAATGTAATTTTTATTTCTTTCATCATTTTTCTTCGCCGGAATACTCTTGTCTTTTCCTAGACAAAAATGAAATTTATTACTTTCTTCTAACATTAGTCTAATTTAGAATATCAAAATATAGTTAATATGAGTAATTAAGTAACAAAAATTCTTAAAAAATAATTTCTTAAATAAAGTGTCAAGTCGGACTGTAATGGAATAATAAAATGAAATGGAAGGAGTAAGAAGTTAAAATAAAAATAGTATTAAATTAATATGGTGTTGGATTTTGATATTTAGTAACATGCATAACTATATATATATATAAGTTATGAGTGAACCCATATACTAGTGATACATGAATAACCAAACCTTGCATAAAATAATATATAAAATTTTCATAACTAATTTATGTATTATTAATATTTGTGCAACTTTAAACAGCTACTTTGTTTTTATACTATTATAAAAACGTTCATATAAACAAACAGGGGATGTAGCTCAGATGGTAGAGCGCTCGCTTAGCATGCGAGAGGTACGGGGATCGATACCCCGCATCTCCATTCTTTTTACGTATTTAGCATTTAATATTTTTATGGGTTCCTAACGTTTTAAATTAATCTTCTATCTATTATATATAATAGGAGAGGAAAAAATGCCACATGTCAGCGCCACAATTAATGCTCAAAATTTCAGTATTTAAAAAAGTCAATTTAAAAAAATCAACAATTATTTAATTAAAAAAAACATTTTAAAAAGAAAATGAAAAAGGCATCTCCCACATGGGTAATTTATAAAAACAAATAATCTACAGTACTTTTAAGGAAATATGCAAAATTTATGAATAACACTCAAAAAAGATACAATTTTACAAAAAAAAATTAATACAATATAAAATAAAATAAAAGATTACGTAACTTCCATCTTTGGTCTCCTTTTTTTACTTCATTTTTTATTTTTTTTGAAAATGATAGTTATCCAAATCAATAACCAAACGGATAAGTTTTTTAAATTTGAGTGATCAATTTACAATTTAAATTTTCAAAGATAAATAACTAAATTTATTCCTAAAAAATAGTTAACCGCATAACACACATTTAAATAACAAAAATTATTCTTAACTGCATCATTTACATCTACCTAAAAACTTACTCATTTCAGAATTCTTATTTTCTTATATTTATTCAACTATTAAACATGGTAATATTTTTTGCTTTTCAAGTTTGCTTTTATGATTAGTTCATGAGTATGAAGAGAAGATCATTTGGTTTAGAAAAGTTCAATTTTGTTTACGATAAAAAAAGAGTATGCGTTATACTATTAATCAACATGCTTATTTAAATTTTGAGAGTAATTATGTTTAGCTTTTGTTTTATTGCAGGTATGTTGCCGGTTGATATAGATACTACTCTACTTCTTAGATCCATGATATAATAACATGATTTGATCTGAATTTTGAAATATTACATAAAAATATGACTTTGTTCTCTTTCTTTGTTTTTTTTCAGGGAAAATAACTTTGAAAGAAAGTGATAATTTTTTGTAGAGTTTCAACTACTAAGCAAGATAAGAGAAAACACTATGTTAGGAGCCTTTGAATGGAGGGCCTTCATGGATTTGTCCCAATCTCATATATATCAATGGTTAACTGTCGATTTCACTCTATAATAATTACCTTCTCAATCTGAAAGGAGGTAAAAATCTAATTCTATTAGCAACAATAATAATATACCATTAAAATCCCACAAGTCCACAACAAAAAAATATTCATCCTGTTTTAATTTATGTGATGTTGTTTTATTATATTTAAGAAAATGTGAATACTTTGCAATGATTCAAAACTATTCTTAAAATAAATGAATTTTTAAATACAAGACCTATTTTTGTGAAATTATATCAAAATATTTCTAACTACGCATTATTGTTCCATGTTAGAGTCCTAAAAACCTGGAACCATAAATCAATGTATGTTTAGGACTTCTCTACTTTCTTTCTTTTTTTGGAATTTATCAAATTTTTATATCATCTATATAAACTAAAAAATAAATTTATTATATTTATATAAATATAAATTCTGCATACAAACAATTGTTAAAAACTTTCAAAATAGAAAATACGAAAAAAGAATTTACAAGAATCTGGAAAAATATGGAAATTGGAATAACTGAAATTTGTGCCATACTTTTCTACTTACAGTTATTTTCATTTGATTCTTCTTTTTTCTTTTAAAAATTTCATTAAGTTCAAATATTTTATTTTGTAAATTGAAAATCCAAAAAACGAAATTTAACAAATGAAAATAAAACATTGCAAACTCAAAATTCACGTACGATACCACTAAAAAATTAAATCACACTTTTTAAAATTCTATTTTATATCAAAATAGAAATTACTTTTTTATAACAATTGCAAGGTCAGTTTTATCTCCCGAAAGGAGTAAATTGATTTATTTGTCTTTAAAATAAGATATATTTTTAATGTTATTCAGGTAGTTATTTTTATTTATTAATTAGGTCAATTTACAATTTGTGTAAATACAATTATTTTTTAAAAAATATACAAAATATTGATAGTAGATTTAAATGATAAAAAAATTCCCACAATCTAATGGTAATTTAAAATAAACGAAAATTTTACTAGAAAAACTGACGGTATTGTATTAAAGGAAAGTAATGCAACAAATTATTAAAATATTGAATAACAATAATATAAAATTCAAATTCAAATTTTATTTATCCATATAAAATATTTAAGGAAAAATCACCCCATATATCTATTTAAGGCTTAGTATTACAACCTTTAGATGTACTTTTTTTATATTACTACTTATAACAGTTTAATTACAAGTATTAATAGATTAGTTTTAATTTATAAATTAATTTATTTTATTTAATTAATTAGTTATTATTTTTATAATTGCATTATAATTAATAAGTAAGAGAAATAACATTAATATTAGAGAATCAATTGTCATTATCTCTTACACAATTTTAGGGATAACATTAATACTAGATAATCAATTGTCATTATCTCTTACACCATTTTAGGGATTATTTTTCCAGATTTCACACAGCAACCCCCACCTTCCTCTTTTACCCACACGCAAACCCCACCCCCCACCCCCCACCCCTACGTTTCTCTTTTACAGAGAACTAACTTTTTCTCTATCACCATCTTCAACGTTTGTCTTCTTCATTTAAAAAGAAAATCAGTAGAACTCTTCCACATTTATATGATTTAATGGTGGGATGAGATCTACATACGAAGAATGTTGAAATTCCTGCAAAGTGTGGTTCCTCTCAGTCGAATGATCAAAAGGAGAAAAAAAATGAAGCAAAAAAAAAGGGTGAGTCCGGCAAATCAAAAGGGAAAGAAGAGGAAGGGGAAAATTGTAGAAACCCCTTTTGATTCGAATTCTGATTTTGTTAGTGAAATAAAAAAGAAAAAAAACAAAAAAAGTAACAAATGTAGAAGTTGCTCAATCTTCAAAACCATCAACAAGAAGAACAAAAAAAGAGAAGGAATCAGAAATTCTAATATCCAAAAAAGGCAAAAAAGTTGTTAGGATAAGTATTATATTTAATTTATTTTCACATTATTCAAATTAGTGATTTTCTTGCTAAAAATATCGCATTATGCTTATTGTTGTTTCGAAACTTTTGTTTGGGTGAAACTTGTACAAAATGTGAATAATATTTGTATGAATTTGACTCTAATATATGATTTTGGGATATTATATGAAATGTAATATAATATTGGTATGCAAATGATATGAATTATGTTTTGACATTGGTATGAAATTGGTTTGATATCAGTAGCCCAATGGTATGAATTGTTAAATTGGTATGCAAATGGTATGAATTGTTAAATTACTCTGTTTGTATGAATTATGATTAATATTGATATGAAATTGGAATTTTTTCTAATAGGAAGGTTTCTTTTTCAATTTCTTCATTAATGTATTTAAATTTTTAATATTGGTATGAAAGTGGTATAAAATGATTTTTCTTTCAAAAATTTTCCAGTGATTGTGGTTTGTACACATGTCTATTTGCTGAATACATCAGTAATGGAGTTTTTGATATGCGTTTTGTTGATATCGATGCAAAGTACCATCGTCAAAGATATGCCACAATCATATGGCATTATGGAAAAACAAAGAATGATGATGGCGCGACCAGTGAGAGTGAAGTAACTGGCACTGTTGCTAGCAAATTTGGTGGACCTCACATAGCAAAAGAACATGCTCCGTATACCAGCAATTATCCCACACCAAGATCACGGAGATCAAATTTGAGATAGTTGATTGCACCTTAGACTTTTTAGAATTACAAGTTTTTTTTAAACTTTTGGACGATATTTCTGTGTTTGTTACAGCTTTAAGTATTTGATATATATAATATCCACTGTTTTATTCCAAAAAGATACCAACTACATATGAATTACAGATTGACTATTGTAATTGCAGGATACTAATTATATACAGACTGCATTCCAAATGGATACACCATTCTAAAGATAAATTACACATTGACTATAATAATTCTCGGGATAACAGTTATATACAAATTGGATTCAACATTTAGAGTTTATGATTTTACAATGTCTTATTAACTAGAAATAAATCATACTACTAATTTAGAGTTCATGAACTAACTCTGACTTATAATTGGTATCCAAACTGTACACCTTTGACATCCAAATTCATATTCTAACACAAAAAAATATCCCAAATCAAAAAATTTCAAACAAAAAAAAACTTGATTTACTCGTCAGTGACAACAATTATGGAAAAAAAACCGCAGAGAGAGAAACGTTGAAGAAAATGGATAAAATAAGACTTTTATTTTAACAAATTAGAATGAATTAAGGAAAACAAATATTCCTAATTAGTTTGAATATCCTAAATTTATGCTAATTAATAATTATCATCAATCAATCCAAATTTAATTAATACACCTATTTTCGTTTTTTTATTTTTTTTCTTCAAAATCGATTTATTTTCCTTTTTTATCTTTCTTTTTTTCAAAACAATTTTTTACAATTAATTAAAAAAATGTTTTTTTTAAATAAAATTTTATAACTTGAAATTTTTTATTATTACAACTTGAAAGTTTTATTCTACTGCTATAACTTGAAACTATTAGTCTAATAAATGTCATATATGAAATTTTCACAATATTTAATTGATATTGCACAAAATATAAAAATAATTATCAACAAAATTGATGTATCTTAGATCAATATTGAATTGAATATTAAAATAATTCCAAACAATAACCGAAAGTAATATTTAAATTTTAAAAATAAAACAAGCCTAAATTTGTGACATACTTTCCTACTCATATTTATTTTCATTTGAATACTTCTTTTTCATTTTAAAAATTTCATAATTCAAAGTATTTTAATTTGTAAATCGAAAATCCAAAAAAGAAATACTTCTTTTTCCTTTTAAAAATTCATAATTCAAAGTATTTTAATTTGTAAATTGAAAAATAAAACATTACAAACTCAAAATTAAAGATAACAATTACAAGGTCAATTGTATCTCTCATGGGGTTAAATTGATTGTTTTTTTAATTGAGATATATTTTTTTAGTGTTATTGTAGTTACTTATTTTTATTAGTTGGGTTAGTCTACATTCGAAACATTAGTGTTATTTGTAGTTACTTATTTTGTGAAGCTTTTTTCTCTTGAATTATGGAGGTTTAATTTATTATATCTAGATTACATGTATAATGTACCAATTATATCGTTTTATGAAATTATTAGCGTGTACATTTCGAATATTCTTCAATAATAGCCTATTTTATTTTAGTGATAACTTGAATTTTAATTATTTTACAAAAGTAGAGATAAAATGAAAAAATCTCAAAATCAAGTGCTTGGTTATTATTTGTTGATAATGCTAAAGAACTTCTCAAATTTGTCTCTATTTCTTTGATTGCTATGGTAATAGAAAATTAACATTATATTATTATTGTCAAATTTAGACAATGAACTAAGCTTATATGTTGATTTATTTACACAAATATTCTATTATAGCATTATCAAGTTGCAAATTAACATTCTCTCAACAATATTATCTTTATAATAAATTAAATTTTAAAATGATCAATAAATCAATATTTACGATTACATATATCAATTAACTGCGCAACGCACGAATAGTATACAATAATAATAGAACAAAGGAACAAGCACTAATATTCCATATGTAGTTAAAAATAACGAACCACTTGGTTATATATATAGCATGATGTTAAAAAAACAGTGGATTGCAAATTTTACAATATAAGAGAGAAACATTTTTAAAAAATTGAAAAAAGGTCAAAAATATCTTTATGAAAAATAGCTCACAAATACCATTTATCTATCTATCGGTCTAAAAGAGTAAAAGTACCTCTAAGCTATATTTTTTTAACTTCTTAATACCCCTCAACCTAACACCCTAAACTATAATCATTTTGTTATAGTAATAATCCAAAGCTATTCATTTTCAATTACATTAACTAATTTCAATCTCTCTCCCCAACTTTAATGTAATTTCATCCTTACCCTACCCAACCCACCAAAATATTGAGCCCCACAATTGGTAGCTTCATGGTCCATAGCTATTTAAACTCTTAATTAGGCATATTAACATTATATTTCGTGTCAAAGTTAGAATTTTCATTAAGAGTTTCAAAATATGAAAAAGTAAATACTCAAAAAAATCGAAAGGGTTCAACCTCTACTATGTATAAACAGTATAATTTTCCACCGAAGAGGATTTGAATGAACCCCTCAACCCTTACTAGCTCCGCCCTTGAATTTATACCACCCTACTGCTAGGTAAAGAGTCAGAGCTCAAACAAGTTAATTAATCATACATATTAGTATTTCATGATACAGAGAAAAGCATGTCACATTTATGTAACAACAGAACTACACATTATTAAAAAAAAAAAGGTTCAAAGTGAAATTTGAGTTTTTTTTTTCTTTGATTAACTCCCAAGTTTCTTCACATTTGATTGCTTATGCAGATGTGTATAGCTTTGTAGTTACATACTATATAATTATAATTCCCTTTTCCTTAAGTACACTCTAATCCTACTAACTTCATAGTTAAATTTCCTAAACTGCTTTCCTAAATCTACTTAACAAGCAAAGGAGAGTAGATGCTATGCTTAGAGAAAGCAAAATAGTAATGGCTTAATTGGGGATAACCGCGAAAATCCTCTGTTCTTATAAATCCTTCATATCCCATCACCAATTTGCCATCAAATATCGACATGTTGAATGTAACAACAACTAAGGGTGTATGAATATCAGTTCGTCTTCTTTGCATTCTCTTATCGCGACATCCATCACATTTCTTGATGTAGATGGTAATACATCACAGCATTGTCTCCTTGGTGATAGCAACTGCATATATAATATGTCATTGATTAGATCAAATGTTTCACAAAGTAAACACATAATGGTACTCAACAGTACAGTAAAACCTTTCTATAACAGTATCATATGTCCTCACATAACATAATATGTCATTGACCAAATGTTTCATAAAGTAAACACAGAATGGTACTCAGTCAAACCTTTCCCTCATATAACATAATATGTCATTGATTAGACCAAATGTTTAAACACAAAATGGTACTCAGCAGTACAGTCAAACCTTTCTAGAGCAGTATCGTTTGTCTTTATATAACATAATATGTAAGATTGATTTCCACATAAAACGTGATTGTTATAGTGAAATGTTGTGATAGAGAGGAACATTACCCGTTTTCTGTCGATTTCTAACTTTTGTGAAACCACTCTGATTTCTTCTAGTCTTCTAGGTGACACCATTGTGATAGTACAATTCTCAGGGGTTTTTTTCCTGTAAATAGTCTTGATTTGTCCATTAATTCCAGTAGACACATTATGTAGAAAATAAACAAGCTGTCTTTTGCAAGGATCAGGTTCATATGGCCTTGTATCAAAGTCATAATGTCTAGCTAAATCACTCGTTTGCCACGGGAAATAACTCTCCTGTATACGTAGAGCATCAGGCAAGAAGATGTTATAGCTGAAAACTTGAACAGCGTATCCCCACGATACAGAAACTGTCCAAGTAAACCAACGATCGTAGCATACTGTTTGCTGCAAAATACGATGAGGATCGTACTTTGCAGCATCGTATAAATGCTCCAGAGATTTCATTTTCGTCATGTTTGGAAATATAGGATCATTCATCTCCAGGTGATGCAGAGATACCAAAGGTCTAAGTGTATGTGCAGCCAATACTCCAAACATATTTCCTCTTACATCCAACTGGTATTACAAATTCCAGAAAAAAAGAAGTTTGTGTCACTTACCTATTAGAATAAAATACCTTTTGAAATTCGTATCGTAACATTTATGTGACTATACAAACATGTCATCAATTATAAAACACAACTTTTAGTACTTCAATTGTTTCCAAATAGCAAATTTTAACACTTTCTGAAACTAACTATTAAGTGCTCATTTTATGTAACGTCATAATACGTAAACGTGTCATTTAGCTGACATATGTGTCCTCCAACTTTAAATGTGCATAAGTAGACACTTAAACCTGTATAAAATTGAACATGTAAACACACACGTCCTATGTGAAATAATACACATAGGACGTCATGTAGGATGTCACGTAGGACGTGTATGCCTACATGTTTAATTATATACAAATTTTAGAGTCTACTTATATATACACTCAAAGTTGAATGACATAAAAATCAATTTAAGTCAAGTTAAAGTGAGCCGCATTTTTATGTATTATGCTAAATAGAACGGAGAAAGTAACTAATCATATCGAAGTCTAATATGGTAACATAGAAATAGTGTAAGTAATTAACATGTTCTAACTAGTTAAATTAGACTCAATATAAACAACTATGATAGTATATTTGGTCAAACTTTCAAAATTCTGAGAGAAAAAGTTACGAAAGTAAAAAAGGGTACCTGATGAAAACCGGGTTCATGGGTTAACCCTACACCAAGTTCAGCCAAACATGAATAAATCCTAGCATCACTACCAAAAAGGTGAGGGTACCTTTCGATACATGCATCAAACACTTTGCCAAGAACTTTAGCTAACGGAGAACTTATAGCAATTCCAGCACCACCAAACGCCATTTCATACGAAAAAGCTTTATTCATCAAAAAATGTTCCGAATTCGATCCAATATAATACCATAGTCCATGATCATATTTCGATAACGTCTTCAACAAATTCTCCGTAAAAAAAACCGTATCATCATCTCCAAAAACATACCACCTAACATTCGAATGGTTCAATGCAACCGTTTCGGTTACAACACGAGCCACACGTATCGCGGAGGGTGTCCCTCCGCGAAACGTGTACTTAAATCGTGACGTGTCACCTGATATACAAATCGGTGGTAATGAAGAATCGTTAGCGTTGTTCGTATAATTAGGTGGCATTTTTTCAAGAAATACACATCCTCTCATATTTCGTCCTGGTTTCCACCACATCTTCACTAATTCTTTTCTAGCGGACCATGCGTTCTCGTTGGACGCAATTCCGAATACAATATGTTCAAGATTCGTATCTGATGATAATGATAACGATGACGATGATGATGAATCATTTTGGAGTGTAACTGATGTGTGGAGTGATTTTGTGTTTGGAATTGAAAAGTTGAAACACATGAGATAGATTATAAGTATGAAAGAAATGATCATGATGATATTTTTGACACCATTGGAACATTGATTTTTGTTGTTAGATACTTTTGATGAGTACATTTTTTAATTTTTTTTTTTTTTGGTTTTTTTGGAGGAAGAAAGTGAGAAGTTTTGGATTGGATTTAGTTAGTATTATTGGTGAAGTGAAGAGAGGGAGGCAGAGCCACTCTTAAGACCCGTAAACAACGCCCAAAGTAGAGTATGGAAATTTGACTCTTTTTTTTTGTTTTTTTTTTTTCAAAATTAGTTTTATGTCCCACGTGTTATAGACTATAATACAAGGAAATATGTATGCACTAAAAACAAAAAAATTAAATAAAAGTGTTATATGATGACAGCTTAGGAATAGGTGAGAAGATTAATATTTGTCCACTTTTTGACATTTCGAATTTGAGTCAAGAATGAAATAATTTTTTTTGATAGGGAGTGTTATGCTTCTTATTGGCTTATTAAATATACTCGATACAAATTTATGTAATATAGTTTAATAAGTTATAAGAAAAAAATGTTTTCTTTTATGTCATACAATTTGAAGTACATGCAATGGTCAAATTAAATAATTTTGGTGTGATTAGTTATATTATTGTAGTTTTTGCATTGTGATATTTATATCGTCTGTTATTTATTGTGTTTAATTTATTATAACATTATTTTGTTATTTTTGGTCCTTTTTTTTAGGATTTATGTTACCTCCCTTATTAGTTGTTATATTTTCTAATATTTTTTTTTTGTACTTTGATTTGTTGCACTTGAGTTGTGTGTCTTTTGAAAACCTCTCTACTTTCATGAGGTAGTATTAACGTCTGTATACATTTTATCCTCCACCTAAGTTGCACGAACTCTTTACCTTCGATGCCGCACCCATTTTGAATTATCCAAAAATACACCATTTTTGTAGAATCCTACACACACACATTAACATTTTTTTTAGAATTCAAGCAACATAGCCTTCACAGTTCACATACCCTACTTATGAAATTTCACGAAATATATTATTGTTGTTTATTCCGACATTAAATTTTTATATTTTTAAAAATAAGTTTGCATACTTAAAGAATTCCAAATATTAAAAATGTAACTGCAAAGACATGGTCAAGGACTCCTTTAATTTATTAAATAATAATTGTGTCATAAAGTGAAATATTGGGAATAGATGATGATGATAGTATAATAATGTTTAAGTTTTGGTTTTATGTATTAATTTTTCGGATAGAAATTCCAAGCGGTGGATCTGAGTGAATGAAGCTGACGTAAAAACTACTGCATTATATATACTAGTATTTTTTGTTTTATTTCAAATAAATAAATAAGTAAGAAAGTTTGTGCATAAATTGAAGATTAAGAAAAGTTGCATGGTGATGGTGTGTTAATTAAACAAGGATGTGGTAATATAATGACATATCACGTAAAGGTATTAGAGATTCCCTCGTATTAAAAATAAATTTCTTTCTTCTAATTTGGAGTTAATAATACTATACCTCTTGACATAATGACAATTAAGGATTGAGAAACAATACTGCTCCACGTGTTGAATGTGAACGATAACTTTCTTATGCAACATTTTTCGATGATTTTTTTTTTGACATAATACATATATGTCTTTTTATTTGGCCTTAATTGATGTTTATGATTTTTAATTTTGAGTGCATATAAATATATATTTAAATTTGTATAAAATTAAACAAATAGATATATTTGTCCTTTATAACACCCTATATGACAATTTTATGTCCTACATATTATACTACGTAGGATGCGTGTATCTACTTTTTAAATTTTATACAAATTTTAGTGTCTAGTTGTGCACACCTAAAAATAAAAGGCATAACCAACATGAGTTGGGGTGAAGTAGTGGGACTGCTCTAATCTTAACAAGAGATCTCGAGTTCGAGTCATGAGTATAGAAAAAATTCTGTTATAAGGAGTGTCACCCTGAAATGGGCCCTATAGTGCGTAATCCAAATTGAACCGAAGCTCTAATACGAGCTCTAGACACCGGATAAAACTTTTAAGAAAAATAAAAACATAAATACCAGTTAAAAGATACTCCCTCTGTCCCAGTGACTTACTTTCCTTTTTAGTCAGTCCCAAAAAGAATGACACATTTCTATATATTAAGTAACAATTTAACTATAAAATATCTATTTTGCTCTTAATGAAATAATTTATATCTACACAAATTTCTATCACTCATTTTTTACCACTAATTTTAAAAGTCTTCTTTTCTTTCTTAAACTTTGTGCCGAGTATTATGACGATCTTTTCTACGGTCTATTAAAAAGGACAAACTAGTTAGTCAATTAATTAGGTAGGAGTCCTTCAAGTCTTAAAAATTGGGTAGAAGTGACAAATAATATTAATTAGGTTAAAAGATGTTTTCACAATAGTCCCAAACTTTTAAATTTTACACTTTAGTCAAACAACTGTCGTAGTTGTGGGAACAACTTCTATAGTTGTCCGACAACTTCTATAGTTGTCCGACAACTTCAGTAGTTGTCCCGGCAACTTCAGTAGTTGTCCAGACAACTTCAGTAGTTGTCCAGACAACTTCAGTAGTTATTCAGACAACTACGAAATATGTTATTAGTTGAGTCTTTTTATTAATATTAAAAATAAAAAAAGTACAGAAAAAACAATGGGGCCCACTTGTCTTTTTTTTAAAATTGAAAATCTATAAGGTACTTTTAGCTCATTTTTCCCTATTGATATTTGATATGTTGGAAGTTATTATTTTACCATAGGCGTGAAAGTGCTCTTAGTTTTTCTTCTGCAGTTCGACAAAATTGTTGCTTTTGTTTAGCTTTCTGTTTTTAGTCTTCAAGTTTGAAAAGTAAACCTTTGGCCTAAATATTTGAAAATATCTTTGGAGAGAAAAACCCCATTTGTTTATCTTTCTGTATTTTGGTAATTGAAATTTCTACTATTTGGTGACCTTTTTTTTCTAATTGAAATTATTATTTGGTACATAAACAAGTCGTATTATCACTCCTAACTAGCTTAATATAAATGAAGTAACGATAAAAGCAACATGTTAGGAACGACAAATCAATCTAGTTATAAAAAAATTTCTACTGATGAAGAATAATTAAAATAATTGCTACAAAAATAAATATAAAATAAAAGAAGTGGTTGACTTCTAAACCTTAATTAGAGCTTGAGTTACATACAAGGAAGCTATAAAAACATTATACGACCTCCTATATTTGTAGTGGGCGTATCCAGCTAATTAGTTATGAGTTCATTTGGAATCATAATTTTTTATTTTGACTTATACATATATATATATATATATATAT
>JAJOOO010010606.1:0-22304 GCA_029582685.1 Solanum piurae
AGATATATATATATATATATATATATATATATATATATTCTTCAAAGATTCATCATAGAGAAGTTCACATTAGTTTGGTACAACTTCATCAAAATGAAGAAGGAAGCTTAATTATCTTGGAAGATTCATCAAAAGAGATGGTCATATTAGTATAAAAGTTTGAATGGTTTCCAAATATTTTGAAGATTCATTAATGTATTGTTTTGATTTCAATTAATATTATTCTATTCTTTTTTATTTTATTTTGATTAGATATCTACTAACATTCTTATTATGCAAATGAAAGAAGATAAAAAGTATCATGTTTTTTGTTTTTGTTTTTGTGCGTATCTGTTTGTCAATTTCTAATTAATATTCTAATTTTTTTGTCATTGTTGAAAGGTATAATATTACCTATGGTACATTTCTCCTAACTATTAGATATTTGTATCCCTAAAAATATATTTTATGGTCTATCATATTAGACATCAATCACAAATTAAATAAGTAAACCATTTTTTTAGTATTTTTAAAACTTTTAATTAATAAATAAATTATTTAACGAAAAGAATGAAGAAAAAATTCTCAAAGTTATTTTATAGTTATGCTATAATAAATGTGCATTTGTGATTAATATATATTGAACTTATAATTATTTAAAGCAAAAATTATCTATCTTATTTTTCACATTAAAGAAGGAGTTATTATCATATAATAATCTTTTTTAGTGATGATTACAATGATAATTAGATTGATGTTATAAAACTCTTCCACTCCTTTATATGTGTGTATCTGTTTGACAATTTCTAATTAATATTCTAAATTTTTTGTAATTGTTGAAAGGTATAATATTACCTATGGTACATTTCTCATAGCTATTAGATATTATTTCCCCTAAAAATATATAAGTAAACCATATTTTTAGTATTTTTAGAGCTTTTAATTAATAAATAAATTATTTAATGAAAATATAGAAAAAAAATTATCATTTATTTGTACATATATAACAAAAAGTTATTTTATAGTTATGCTATAATAAATGTGCATTTGTGATTAATATATATTTAACTTATAATTATTTTAAAAAAAAATTATCTACCTTATTTTTCACATTAAAGAAGGAGTTATCTTCTGAATATTTATTATCATATATTTATTTTTGTGATGACTACAATGATAATTAAATTAATTTTATAAAACTATTCCACTCCTTTATATGTGTGTATAAGTTAGTCAATTTCTAATTAATATTCTATTTTTTTTTGTCATTGTTGAAAGGTATAATATTACCTATGGTACATTTTTCATAGCAATTAGATAGTATTGCCCCTAAAAATATATGATATGGTCTATAATATTAGAAATCAATCAACAAATAAATAAATAAATAAACCTTTTTTTTAGTATTTTTAAAACTTTTAATTAAGAAATAAATTATTTAATGAAAAGAATGAAGAAAGAATTCTCATTTATGTGTACATATATAATAAAAAGTTATTTTATAGTTATGCTACAATAAATGTGCATTTGTGATAAATATGTATTTAACTTGTAATTATTTAAAGTAAAAATTATATATCTTAATTTTTCACATTAAAGGAGTTGTTTTTTTGAATAGTTATTATCATATATTAAATTTATTTTAGTGATGACTACAATACGAATTAAATTAATGTTATGAAACTCTTCCACTCCTCTACATGTGTTAGGGACAAACATTGATCCAACTCTTCGTATACCTTTCTACAACTTGACACTTCATGTACTCTAAAAAAATTAATATTTTGTCACTCTATGATAATTTTATATAATCGAGTAGATAAGTACACATCAAATTACTAATGACATCATGACTTCTTATAAATATACATTTTATTATATATTATGTGTTTCAATTCTTTTATTTTCCATTGCAAAGTATAATCTCCGATGTAATGTTATATAATCAACTTAATTATTTTTTCTTAAGATACTTTTTATGTTTTTCGTCTTTTTATCGGCAATGTTAAGCAGAAATTAAAGTTTGAAAATATCATTCTATCAATTTTCTGAATAGACAACATCAAGATCGTGAATTGATTTGTATTGTTTTTTATACACTTTTTATTGAAAAATAGTCAATTAAGAACATCAATTATTTAAAATATATATTCAATTCCGCGCGAAGCGCGGATAAGTACACTAGTACGGTATAAATACTAATGGCCCAAGAATAGAAAAACGAATGGGACCCATCCTATCTTCAACTTCAATGGAATTATAGGGGTATACTTTGTAATTAAGTGATAAAAGGATGGGTCTTTTTAGAGCTCTTGATGGAGTCCAATTAACAAAGCATAAAAGATAACTTTGCTAAGCAACTTTATATTGCAAGACTTTGTAAAGACTTTAATACCCTTAAACTTTTATTTAATACCCATAAGCTAACATGTTGAAACTCTCTTTTCTACTATATAGAAAAATATACCAAAAGATATATGCACAACAGACGACACAAAGAAAAACAAGAAAAAAAAATGTTTTTCCTTTCAACTACAACAACCGGACACGCAAGAGAGGGAAAAAAAAAGGAAAAGAAGAACACTCCATTTGATTTTATTTTTCAAAAATCCATCGATATATTCACATCTTTTATTTCTTTCTCATTACTTTCATATAAACACAATACATATACTATTACGCACAATCTACAAAAGATTTATGAGTGTTTTAATTGAGCTTCGGTAAAAAATTTACGGTATTCAACTTTACCTTATCTCTTTAATTTATTTATGAAATTTGATGTAAGTATATGATAAATTTTCTTACACTTTTGTTTTATTCATAATTTGTTTAGAATGAAGAACGTGTTATGCGTTATATCTCTGCTTAATGTATGAATGTAGGTTTAATTGGTGATTATTTTTATTTATTTATTTTATTTCGTAAGTTGGGATCTGTTAAAAATTAAAGGGTCGTGGAGTTGTTCTCGTCTTGATTTAGATGCTAGTAATAATAATGTAGGTATTGTTAGGCTAAAAATAATATATTATTATTTTATTTTATCAAACAAAAATGAGAATTATTTTAACAATTCGTTATTTTTTGGTTGGATTAGAAAGTGTATGCTTATGTTGACAGAGGGGAACCCAGGATTTGAAGATAGGGGGCACTACTAAGAGTGACTCAAGGGTAAGGCTAGGAGTAGCACAAGGGTAACGTTAACATTTTTTTGGAGAAGTCATCATAGCATTTTTTGGAGCATGTTTTAAAATAACATTATTCATATCCGGAAGCATTTTTCCAAGCCAATCCAAAAAACCTAAAAAAGGATCTTTATTTTTCGAGGACTCACTTTCATCATGACCTCGAAAAGATAATCCAAATTCCAAGAGGAGCCTTGCCACATTAGTAGAAGCCTCTAAACGAATTCGATGCTCACTTCTTATTTTCTCAGATTGCTTGTTAAAAGCAACTTGAATGGATTGAGATTGATTCTCAAAATCTAGCATCTTGTTGAAACACCTATTGTGGACGCTATTTACTTCACCAACATGTAAATTGAATCGTTCCAAACTATGATTCCAACTCTTAAAACCAATTTTCGTGAAAAAATCACCTGCATTTCTGTCACGCCCCGAGCCTACACCCTGGGGGAGACTGGCACTCGAAGACCATTGCTGGCCCCAAGCGAACCCTTGGCCTGATTTACTTAACTCAGCGGAAGACTTAAGCATAAGAAAACATAACTCATGCATAACTTAAGAAATAATAGTTTAGCCAAAATGGCAAATCAGTCTTTAAACAACATTTGAATGATAATGTAAAGACAATTGAACTACTAACTGTCTATCTATGAAGCCTCTAATAACTGAGAAGCATGTTGGGACAAACCCCACAACATCCTAATAAAGGAAATACTGAAAGCAATAAAGGAGTCCTCCGAAATGCAAGGAGGCTCACCAACAGACTCTGAACTGCTCATTGGATCAATGATGCGCCGGAATGCCGATCCTAGTTACATTCATCTGCATCATAATACGATGCAGGCCAACTGTCATCAGTACATTGAATGTACGAGTATGCGAGTTGGAATGCTAAACATAACATAGGCTTGAAAAGATTATGAAAGAAACACTTACCTTGACTCTTCTCAACTCATGAATACTTAACTGAACTCATTTCATTATAAAGCAGTTTAAAACAAGTGCAATATAAAGAAAAAGAAAACTGTTTAAAACATGATGTCAACTCATAATCATAATATCATAAAAGATATACCATGCTTCCTCTCAAAGTCTACTTGTGCAATGCATGAATGAAGTCCCATACCCCCATTCATACTAAGCAGAACCTCTTGAGGAACCATGCAATTACTGATGTGGGAGTTTCTCTAACCGACAAGTACCACTATGAGCCTAAGTGGTGATACAACGTTTTACCTCACGCTGCCATGGACCATCCTATACCTTGCCGGGGGTATAAGAAGCTAACTCACTAAGTGGATCCACTAGTCTATTGTGAAAATGATTCATCTAAAAAGTATGACCCTTTTCTACCCATGATAACTACATGATTTATGGAGACTTGAGTTAATATGAACTCACATCCCCATATCGATGCTCAATACTACTCCCAAAAATATAATATTAGCTCTTATGTTTAAAAACATACTTCTTCTGTGATTTGAGATTAGTGCTCAAAAACTTAGCTCAAAGGCTATCTTGGAAATCAAAGTTTCCCCTCTTGCTTAATTATGAAAGCATTTACTCTTTTCTGAAAACTGCCCCGAAGGCTCTTTGGAAATTGAGGTTTCCTTTCTTATTAAATGTGAAAACATTTTAAACCCTTTTGGGAATACATAGTCCCCATATACTTTTAAAGAAATGAACTTCAAGCTTTACTCTTTACTCAACTTGAACTTTAAGTCTTAAAAATAAAGTTAAAAACATTTGCAAAAGACTTCTTAAAAAACTCTGAGACCTTCCTAAACTTGGCTCTTAACCTTCCTTGAATTTGAATTTATGGATTCAAGGTTATGATTCATGTTTATGGATGATTTCTAGATGTTTAGAAGTCATTTAGAGTAGTTAGAATCAATGGAAAGTGTTAGGACACTTTAGAATAACTTAAATAGGCTAAACGACGAAAAACTGGAGAAAAACGCCGATCCGGGAGCGTACCTGGCGCTACGCGCCAGGCCCCAACTTACTAGGGCTCGTTTTGGGTGCACTGCAGGCGCACCGCCCCAGCCTCTTGGCGCTATGGGGGCGCGTCGCACGACCTGTTCCTCATGCAAATTTCTGACGAACTTTTGATCTCGTTTTCTGATCCTAAATCGTTTTAATCCAATTCTTTTTCTCAAATTCACTTTAGATTCATGTACCCAAATCATATACACAAACTCTAACCCAAACAACTCAAGGAAACAACACTTAATTATCAAGAAACACCTTAATCCCAACTCATATTCAAGAACAAAATCAATTCAAGAACAACTATAAAGAACATCAATTTCTCAATCTTTTTAGGACGAAAATACGCTGAATTAAACATGCTTGGCGCGTGGGTGAACTAAACCAATGCTATGTGATCTCACATACCTTAGTAGGGATCACCCCCGACGAAATTCACAAGCAATCCACGACGATCTTGAACGTTCTTCTCCTTTCTCCTCTTTTCTCCTTTTCTTTTCTCTTCTCTCAAAACCCTAACTCTTCTTGGTAAAAATGTAAACTGATATAACTCAGCTTAGACCCCTAATTAATCACCAAAAAAGAAATCAAATAAAAGGGTAAGGAAAAGACCAAACTATCCTTTCAAAATTCGGATTGAACATTTCCTTATTCGAACAACCCAACTTCCAAAGGGCATAACTTACTCATACGAACTCGGAATCGCGCAAATTCGACGACGTTGGAAAGATAATTCCAAGGGATTCCCAACCATATCTGGAACTACACCTAAATCATCCTGAGCTAGGAGTTATGGCCGTTTGAAGTTGACCAAAAACTCACTTTTCTTAACTTAAACAATTTTTTTCAAATTTTAATTCTTTCCAAAAATGACTATTTCCAATTATAAGCTTCTTCCTAGTTATTCCAAATTGTGAGATGTTACAATTTCTCTTTACATAGTTTATCCATCTCAAATCACAAGAAAAAACAACAAGTTCTTACAAAAAAAATGCTTAAAAATAAGAACTTACCAATTTATGCAGAGATAATAAGAGTAGGACTTTAATTATGTAGTGAAGAATACTTGTAAGTTGTAGATTTTCTAGCAGTCTTATATTGTAATACCTCGGTATTTGAAAGAACTAGAATTAGAAAGAACTATTTTTGGAAAGAGTAAATCTGGAAATTTTGGCAAGTTATGCTAAGTATGAGTTTTGGGTCAACTTCAAACGACCATAACTTTCAGTATAGGATGATTTAGGTGGTCTATAATATATCAAATGAAATTTATTGGAATCCCCTTTCCAACGCCACCGAGTTTGCTAATTTTTGAGCTCGTATGAGGGAGATGCCAGTTTGAAATTGAATGTCCATTTAAGGAAAGTTACCGGGATTTAAGAGGGTTATTTTGGTCATTTCCTTACCCTATCAGATTTATTCCATTTTTAATAATTAATTATGGGTCTAAACTGATTTGGTTCAGTTTATGCAATCATAATTCACACTAGGGTTTTGGAAAAAGGTTCAAAAAGAGAAAAGAGGAGGAAGGTCAAGGCCGGTTTCGTCAAGTTCTTGAGATTTCATTGTGGATTTCACCAAGGGTTTGATCTCTAAGAGTTATGTGAGTTCACATAGCGTTGGATTCGTTCACCCACGCGCAAATCATGTTAATTTCAGCGTAAAGTTTGTTCTAGAAAGTTGAAAGTTTGATGTTCTTGATTAGTGTTCTTGAATTTGTTTTCGTTCTTGAATTGGGATGGGATTGATGAGTTCTTGAGGAAATCATATCGATTTTAAGAGTCATTTTGAGTAGATTCTTGTGTACATGTATTGGGTAACTGAATCTAAAGAGAAATTGAGAAAAAGAATTGAATCTAATTGAATTAAGATCAGAAAACGAGATGAAAAATTCTTCGAATTGAACTAGGGGAGGGGTGGCGCGGCGCGGCGTGCCAATGATGTGCCAGAAGTGCGCCAAGATTGAGTCTCTAAATTTTAGGGCCTGGCGCCCCGCGTCAGCAGTGCGCCAGGGTCGCCTGCCCCCACCCATTTTTCATTGTTTATCCCGTATGAGTCCTCCTAAAGTGTACTATCAGTTCCTATTGATTATAACTAATCTAAACAACTTATAAACATCTTGAAATCATTCATAAACATGAATCATAACCCTTGAATTCATAATTAAAATTCAAGGTAGAGTTGAGAGTCAAGTCTTGAGAGTTCTTCGAGTCATTTTAAGAGGTCTTTTGCAATTGTTTTACAACTTGTTTTAAATGACTTGAATACAGAGTTGAGTGAGTTTATTTTCTTTAAAATGAGATATGGGAACTAAGTATTCCCAAGAGAAAATATTTTTACATTTAAGATGAGAGGAAACACCATTTTCCGAAAGAGTTTTCATAAGCAGTTTTAGTATCATCTCTTTTAAGAGAAAGATTTTGAGTAATAATCTCAAACCACAGAAAGAGTTCTGTTTTTAAACATATGAGCTAGTTACATTTTAGGGAGTAGTATTGAACACCGATATGAGGACGAGTTCAGATAACTTAAAGTCTCCATAAACATGTAGCCAACGTGGGTAGAAAGGGTCATACTTTTTAGATGATTCCTTAATGTTTTTTAGCACACATAGTTGAGTAGTTCTATACCCCGACAAAATATATGACAGTTCTGGCAGCGTGGGTGAGATGTTGTATAATCACATAACTCATAGTGATGGTTGTCGGTTAGAGAATCTCCCACAGAGTTATTTTGTATCTTTATATATACAAACATGGTTTATATTGTATTTTCTAATAAATTGAGTTGTTATCTATTGTTTAAAGCTTTTTCTTTATATTGCATCTTTATTACTGCTTTGTATTGAAATGAGGTGAGTATCCCAGAGTAGAGTTGAGACAAGGTAAGTGTTTCTTTCTATTCCAGTTCAAGTTTATGTCTTGTTTTAGATTTCCCCTCACACACTCGTACATTCCATGTAGTGACGCCATTTGGTCTGCATCATTTTATGATGGAGATACAGGTAACCAGGATAAGCATCCAGTGCTTCATTGATCCAGTTGAGCTTCACAGTTGTTGGTGAGCTTCCTTGCTTCCGAAGGATCCCTTTTAATTGCTTTATCATTCTAGTTTTATTAGGATGTCGTGGGTCTTGTCCCGACATCCATCTCAGTTAGTAGAGGCTTCATAGATAGTTAGAAATTACCAGTTCTTTAGTCTTGTTCATTTCAGTTATTGATGTCTGAGACTTGAGTTGCCTTTTTGGCCAGTTTAGTGTTTCCTTTACAATATTCTAAGTTTATTACATGAATTTATCTTTGAAGTTCTTGTAAATGTTGAGTAAAGTCTTCCGCTGAGTAGTAAGTCAGGCCAAGGGTTCGCTTGGGGCCAACAATGGTTCTCGAGTATCAGTCCCGCCCAGGGTGTAGGCTCGGGGAGTGACATATATTTTGTTTAGAATTGTGCAAGTTGTAAATTTTCTAGATGTCTTATATTTTGTTTAGAATTGTGCTAGGGCTTTTATTTGTTTTTAGTTAAGAAAGGGGGTGGGGCCAGATGAGGTGGCAAAAACGAGTTTTAGTAAAAGCAATTTTTAAAAACGTTTAACTCTAAAGAAACAGTTTATTTTAACGTTAAAAAAATGTTACCTTCCACGAGAATCAAACTCACGCAGCCGCACTGCGAGTGGGAAACTTTGACCAATTCACCCAAGCGACTTTTAGTTATAAGGGTGCACAATTAAATATATAATCATTTTATCAACTATCTATAAATATATATACGATTTTTTCTTAAAAGTTACCGGGTGCATGTAGGTCCTCCCCTGTATGTTGACGTTAATTTTAAGAGTAATAAAAATATAAAATAAAAATATATAGAAATGATGTCTAAATTATATATTGTATCCTCAACAGTTAGAATTAGATTACTTTATTTGGTTTTAGTATAAGGAAAAAAATATATTTATTTTTAATTATTAGACGAACTTTTAGGCATATTAAAAATATTTGTTTCAATTAAGAATGCTGGTGCACATCTTTTTTTTGGACATTTAAAGAAACTCAAGGATGCGGTGACCACCTTTGCCAAATTATTTTAATAACTAAATTTTATTAATTTAAATCAAGAGGTGTAAACAAAGATTATTAGGTGTGATGCACTCGAGAGAATAAAGCAGTTATGCTTCGAAGTTATTAAATGTCAAGACCAAGAATGCGATTACGCATCTAGGTTGAGACCAAATAAAAAGTTCAACAATAAAAAATGAGAATAAATAATGACCTGTAATAATATATCCAAAAATAATTTAAGTCAAGTATAAGTTGATAAAAGCGACCATGCTAGAACCATGGACTCGAGCAAGACTACACACTTTCGCTAGTGTGCAACGGTCATTACAAGAGAATCAATTCGATAAATAGCTAATCACAACAAGATGCAAAGAGTTCACATATTGTCTATGCAACTTCATTTGGTCTCGTCGTAGCCGCACACTCATGTTCGTTCGATTGAGAGCAGTATTCAAGTCATTTGTATTGATCGGAACTGAGAATTATATTTTGCAAAAGAACAACCATTTTCAACACAAGCGGTGGCGAAATTGAAAGGGTCAAAATTTGCATCAATTAAAATAAAAAAGAGGGGTCATGAGCTCAAACATCCACAACAAGCAGTGTAACAATAATTTTATAACAGACAACCCAAATATACACAAAACACGAAATATCCATAACAAGAAAACAAGATGGGCCTTACCGCACCACAAATAAATGTGTTTTTCCTCAAATGCAAATGATGAATATCCAACAGTGAAACTAAGGAAAGATAGAGAGGGAGATAAAAAAGGGATCATGTCTACACGCTTGCTCCATTTGTTGGGGCATCGTTGCCCGATGCATTAGCTTGGAATTTGACAATGGTCCCCGGATTATCATTCTGGGTCGCATTCTGTCCACTTCATGGCCCACCAAAAAGGAGTCTATAGCCGTGTAGAATCCATGTTTCCATGAAGGAATCCTGGGGTTAATGGGGATCCTCTTGCTGGCACTTGCTTTCTTACTCTCTTTTCATTCTTTGGCCAGTTCTGCAATCTTTTCATCTCTTTTAAAATTTCATGCTCTTACATGTCGAAGTGGCATGTCTCTTCCTACTACTTTTGGTTTAGCCATTTCTGCAAAACACTTCGATATTATGTTAGAACATATTTGACAATCAAAACAGAGATGCTTATCTGCAGAAAGATGAGATAATCCATTTGACATGCCGCTGAATGCACTAGGCAAGCCACAGGCAATTCGCCGAGGGTCACAGTGTCGGAGGAGTTAAGGGTGCAGATAAAGGGCAATTAAGGTGTCATTCAATGAGTCACCAAGTGCACTAGGCGATCCTGTGCGTATCGCCAAAAGTTATAGCAGCCACAATAAATAAAGTATGAAATTAAAGGCGAGCTGGGGTACTTAGGCGAACTGCGGAGTGATTCGGTGAGCTCCCCACAGCTCGCCGAATCACCTATCATACCTAATTTAGACCCAACTTTTGAGATCAGCCCCACAACCCCCCGAAAACAAAATTTAAGCACCTAAAGCACAAATTTATCGAAGACCCATAACAATTTTTACACACCCATATCAACATAATTTCAAATCAACTCATGATCTAGTGGGATTCTACTAGTTACTCAGTAAGTATTGTATCGTAATTAGTAATACATGCAATCCTATCAACTTAGAGATTCAACACGGTTTTCAATCATCTCAATATTATGAAAATGAGTAAAAATTTTGATCGAATAACTGAGGGGTTCGATTACCAACCTTTGATGCCGAATTAGATATTACTGACGTACTAGGTAGCAATGCGATCCAAATTCAAGCACAATTCCACACTTAAAATACTCTAAGTGTGCATGGAACAAAACTACTAGGGTGCGAGTGTGTGTTTGCTAAAGGGACCAAGTGAAAGAAAGTGAATAAAATAGAGCTTTTAAACCTGTGGCTTGTTATTGTCTAGTTTTTACTCATTCGGCGATGTTAGTCGGTCTCGCCCAATCACTCGGTGAAGCGTTGAATACCTAATTTTCTCACCAAATGTAACAGAGTTTGTAGTTCATGTGGGTGTTACGTCGGCGATCTTCATCGAGATCGCCAACTAGGTTGGCATCACCAGGTAATCCCCCATTTTGTTTCGGGTGGAAATCGGGTGACGTACAACCCATGAGGTCCTCTAGCATCTAGACAGCTCTGGAATGAAACCAAATCATCCGCTTCATTCCTTCAATTTCTTACTTCATTTCTTTTAGCTCTCTATCTTTCTCAGTCACCTTGTGGAGAATGATTAAAATCATTCCTTCAAGACTTTTGATCTCATTGTCTTTGAGACTCCTTCGCTCATGAGGAGGAATGTATTTATCCTTCCTCTTATACTCGGCCTCGATCTTTACCATATTTTTAGCCAACTTATCCATCTGAGTCATTAGGGCGGCCAACACGAAGTTCTTTTCTACTTCTTTACTCATCTCAGCCATTTGGTTAAGCAGTTGAGCTGCTATCACCGATGGCTGTTTTGGGATGCCTCCCGGAATGAGTTGGTCGACCAACCTCTTGTTTCCAGGCCCAAGACTTCTGTAGAAATAGTCAAGGAGAGCTATGTCGGGAATATCATGATTTGGGCATTGATTGATCAGTCTATTAAACCTCGCCCACGATTTGTGGATCCGCTCACCCTCCACTTGTTTGAAGGTGAGGATGCGATCCCAGAGCTTCATTACCTCTAATGCGGGAAACTCCATTGGCTCGCGAGTATGGCTTTTCATGCTCATTCTCTTTAATAGGATACAAACAAACCAACAAAACAAAGCTAAAAATAAAATTAGCACACTATAACTAATAAGAACGACAATTCTACTAATCTAAAAATTCTCAAGAAACACCACTCCCCAGCAGGGGCGCCATATTGATGTTTTACATATTTCGTAATCAACGACACAACTTCCAATACAAGTGTCTATGAATCATGCAATAGTATAGTAACCCAACCAAGGGTTGGGGTCGTATCCCAAGGGAGCGGTTCTGAGAATTAATAGAAAAATAAAATCTAGTTCTAACTAGTCGTATCTAAGGACATTAATGATGAAAAACATTGTAAATCAAAGGGGGACACAAAAGTGTCAAATATCAATTTGGATTTTTTGTCACAAATATAGCTAAAACAGCAAAAATAACAAGAAAATCAAGGATGGGGACGAGTTCTTGGGGTGTGACCGCAATACAAGTTGAGATAAATAGCTGGGTACATGTTTTTGATAGGAAATTTGCAAGATAATAGTGACTAGGCTAAGCTTTAGATGGAAATAAGTTCCCTCTCGGGTAACTTACCCCGTTTCAAATGTGTTCCTCTCAGACACCTATTTTCCGCATGAAGACCAGCCTACGCCTTACCTCACTCACTCTCTCAAGCTGAGTGTTAGAATATGGGACTAGGGCTCACCCTCTCAGGCTGAACCTCATGTCGACCCACTCCTTAGGCCATCAGTCTAGTGGTCTTGGTTTCGCAACCTCCCTCTCGGGCAAGTCGAAAATACATGGGTGGATTTGTATTTGCAACTACAAACCAATTAAATTAAACCACAACCACTAGGTGAAATCACCATTAAAATACATCTAAGATATCAGCAAGCAAGACCCAACAATATTATCAACACATATTTGCTAAATCACACCCCAAGAATGCGGGTTTTTAGCCACACATCAAGAAATAACAAAATACACCTAAAATGATAGTGAAATCAAATGGGTATAAGAACTAAACATTGATTTAAGAAAACGATGAAGAATAGAGAAGACCACTTCCAACTTGGGGAAGATGAACTCCTTTCTTCAAGTTTTCCAAAACCCTCTCCAAACTTAATAGTAAAAAGTACTAAAATATATTGTCTAATGATACGAAAAAAACTGAAACTAAAGTGTCCTACTATAAAACTGATAATATGCTATAACTCTAAACGAGTATTTATATTTTTAAAAAATATGTGATGTGGCGGATCAGTCGGCGACATTAGTGGGAATTGCCGATCAACTCGGCGATTCGCCCTTTGGTGTAGTTCATCACTTTCTTGCACCATCCCACGACATCGTCGTGCTCTGGGTCATTGGGTGACATAGTACTACTTTGCAGACCTTCTCGGTGATGCGATGAGTGCTTTTTTTTCCTTCGACTTGATCCTTTCCTTCAGGGCTCAGCTCACTGGAACAAAAGGCGAAGTGAGACCCTTCAGCGATTTGCCAAGTGGACTCAGTGATCCTCAGGTCTTCATTTTCTTGTTCTTTTCAGCCTTTTCATTTCTTTTTTGCGAAGTAGTGTCCATGCATTCCTTCAAACTCCAAATACCTGAAACTTAAAAGTTTTCATCAAATATTGAGATAAAATAAGCATTTGAGGATAGAATTTCTATCAAAATAAAGCCCTAAATGAGTCCAATTTGTGGACTCATCACCATCCTGCGCTCCGATCTATATGGCCCCCTCCTCAAACTAGGGGCAGTGACCTCGTCGGAGCTAACCTACTGGGCGATGTTCCTGGTAGTATGGGGGGCAGTTGGGGAGGTCCTGGTGGTGGGAGGAATGTACTATGTGTCATCAGTGTCCTCCTCAATCATCATACATCGTGAAGGAATGACGGATTTGGACTTTCCCTTAAGGGTATAGGTTGGAGCTTGCTTAGGGGCCATGGTACATATTGAGGCTTAGTTAATACCAAAACAATTCAAAAATACTCATGGAAATTTTTAGAACAAGAATCGAACCCAAAAAAAACTCAAAAAAATCTGGACAGTAGCTGAACTGTCGACCCATGGTGGGTACCTACGGTCTGTTGCTGGAACGACGGTCTATGGGGCCCTTCCGTAGGTCAGAGTACCCAAAGTTGGGTCTCTAATGTGGAAACAACGTATGTGAAAAATGGTTTATCGATCAAATGACGGACCGTAGTCCACACCGTAGTTCCAGACTTGAACATTTTTTATCTACCGCTGACCCACGGTCCCCTACCTATGGTTTGTAGGTTGCCCTACGGTCCTTGGATGGGGCTCGTGAATCAGTTGTGTGCCGGGCATTACCTTTGAACTCTCTGAAAATCCATATTTTCAGTAATCATTCATTCAACCTAGATCTAATCATGCATTTTACCAAAATATATGGTAGTTTATCATCCTTAGGGTTCTGATTACATATAATTCAATTTTTTAAGAGGCCGAAACTATGAACCCTAAGTCAAAACTTCCAATTAGACCTTTTAACTTGATTTAGTTGGCTGTAATTAACTACACACTTACATACCATCATACAAAGGGTGTTTCTAAACTATAATTCAACATTCAAACATGATACTAACAACCCAAGGTCAAGTTCATCGATGTGATTTCAATTGAAACAATGAATTGATTCAAAGTTAGAGAGAAATTTGTTTACCTAACAAGTAATCACTGATGATGAGTATGTGTCGTAATGAAATCTATGACCCTTTTCTAGCCTTTCAACACCGAACCCAGACTGTGGAATCGTTGGGGAAGGAGAATGGAGAAGGAAAATGATTTTGGGAGAGAAATAGGGGATATGGGAGATGGAAATTGATTTAGAGATCAGTAAGGGATGATTTTGTGGGTTATTAAAGGAAGAAGTGGGTATATGGAAGGATAGAAATAGTTGGGAGGGAAATATGGAAGTGGGGGATGTTTAAAATGAAAGGTTTTTTTATTTATAAGGGGTCCGGGTCGGGTAAGGCAGAACCCTAGATTAGACCTATGAGACCCCATCGACGGTCCGTGGGTCGACCTACGAACCGTAGGTCTGGTAGGTCACTTTAACAGTTAGAGAAATTAGATAACTTACCTGGAATCTATGGATGCCATTCACGGTCTTTGGATGGACCAACGGACCGTCGATGGGGTCCGTTGACCACTACACAACTATTTTCTGCAGAGTTTTCCTTTTGTCCCTGCACACGTAGCAACCATTAGGATTTTCTTTTTACATTTTCTGGACACTTCTTAGACACGAACCCTATTCTATATCTAGCCAACAGTAATACAAAATTAAAACACATATATAAAGAGCTAAATTTTTTAAAAAGAAATAAGAAAACTCGTATGTCGAAAAGAAAAACCTAAAGTTGGCTAGATTGTACATCTTGTGTTGCCTCCCAAGCAGCGCTTGATTTAACATCGCGGCACGAAACAGAAACCTTGAATACTCAGATTTCATCAAGATAGTAGGCCTCAATAACATCCTGCACACTCTCCTATTTTCCCATGTAGACCTTGATCTTCTGCCCGTTCACTTTGGACCTCGTTCCCTCCTTCTCAAGATCGACCGCTCTATTTGGAAATACTTGCTTAACTCTAAATGGCCCGGTCCACTTGGACTCAAGCTTGCCAGGTAACAAGCGCAACCTTGAGTTAAATAAAAGCACCAGATCACCCACAACAAATTCACACTTTTCAATCTTTTGATCATGATACTTCTTCATCTTCTCCTTATACAAGGTTGAACTTTCATATGATTTTAGGCGAAACTCATCAATCTCATTCAAGCCATTCACTCTTTGACTCGATGCAACTCTCCAATCTAAATTCAACTTCTTTAGTGCCCACAATGCCTTATGCTCCAACTCTACCGGCAAATGGCATGGCTTCCCATATACAAGTTGGTAGGGGGACATATCTATGGGAGTCTTGTATACGGTACGATAGGCCTATAGAGCATCATCCAACCTTCTTGACCAATCCATTCGGTTGGCGTTCACAGTCTTTGCAAGGATTCACTTTATCTCTCTGTTTGACACCTCAACTTGCCCACTAGACTGTGGATGGTAAGGAGTAGCTACATTGTGACGAACTCCATATTTCTCTAGCAACACCTTGAACAACTTATTACAAAAGTGAGAACCTCCATCGCTGATAATTTCCCCAGGTGTACTAAATCTGGAGAAGATACTCTTTATCGTGAATGCGGTGACACTCTTTCCTTCATTGTTTGAAAGCGCAATTGCGTCCACCCATTTCGATACATAATCAACCACAACAAGAATATACTTCATCCCATGTGAACTTACAAATGGACCCATGAAGTCAAGGCCCCAGACATCAAATAACTCACTAACCAATATCGAATTCATAGGTAGCTCTTGCTTTTTAGAAATTTCTCGTTGGTAACGGTCACAAGACTTGGCGAATCATGAGCATCTTGGTGGACGGTAGGCCAGTAATACCAACATTGCAAGATTTTATGAGCAGTCCAAATACCAATATGGTGCCCACCAACATGCGATGAATTGCACGCCTCTAATATACTCATCATCTCAACCTCGGGCACAAAGCAACAAGTAATCCCATCATCAGAAGTACGAAACAAGTAAGGTTAATCCCAAAAGAACTTCTTAACATCATGCATAAACTTTTTTTTTGGTGAAATGACAAATCCGATGGAACCAAATCGCTTGCCAAGTAGTTAGCAAAATCGGCGAACCAAGGATAAGATCATAAGAAGCACCCAATACTGTTCATCTGGGAATGCATCATTAAGTTCAGCCCCATCTCCTAACTTGAGCATTGCATTCTCCTCTAATCTGGACAAATGGTCGGCAACCTGATTTTCTTTCCCCATTCTATCCTTCACCTCAAAATCAAACTCTTACAGCAATAACACCCATCTAATCAACCTCGGTTTTGCATCCTTTTTGGCCATCGGATACCTCAATGCAGAATGGTCAATGTGCACTATGACCTTAGTACCAAACAAGTAGGATCGAAAATTTCTTGAATGCGAAAACCACAGCAAGGAGTTCCTGTTCAGTCACAATATAGTTCTTTTGAGCCACATTCAGAGCTTTGCTGGTATAGTAAATCGGATGAAGACTCTTCTCTCGCCTCTGTCCCAATACCACACCAAGAGCTACCCCACTCGCATCACACATTACTTCAAACAGTTGCCTCCAATCTAGTGAAATAATGATAGGTGTTGATACTAACCTTTCTTTCAACTCTCCAAATGCTCTCAAACAAGCATCATCAAAATCAAACTTACACTCCTTTTAGAGCAGTTTGCACAATGGGTATGCAATTTTAGAGAAATCTTAGATAAACCTCCGGTAAAAACCAGCATGCCCAAGAAAACTTCTAATACCTTTAACAGGGATAGGTGTTGGAAGCTTTTCAATTACCTCAACTTTGGCTCTATCAACCTCAATACCTTTCTCAAAAATCTGATGACCCAGAACTATACCCTATTTCACCATGAAGTGGAACTTTACCCAATTGAGCACCAGATTGCACTCTTCACATCATTTTAGTACCTCATCCAAATGCATCAAACAACAACCAAACGAGTCACCTACCATAGACAAATCATCCATAAATACCTCAATCGTATCCTACACCATATCTAAATATATCGACATCGTACACCTTTGGAAAGTCACTGAAGCATTACGCAACCCAAATGGTATCCTTTTGAAGGCGAAAGTTCCAGAAGGACAAGTGAAGGTGGTTTTCTCTTGCTCTTCAGAAGCTATGGAGATTTGATTGTAGCCCGAATACCTATCTAGGAAAAATACCAATCCTTACCAGCGAGATGATCCAACATCTGATCCATGAACGACATAGGGAAGTGGTCTTTCTCTGTCCATATATTTAGCTTGCGGTATTCCATACACACTCTCCAACCAGTCACCAGCCTCATTAGAACAAGCTCATTTTTAGCATTTGGAACCACGGTGATTCCCCCTTTCTTGGGCACACACTGGAGCAATGGGATAAATGACTCCAGTATCCAACCATTCAATGATCTCATTTTTCACAACCACTTGCATAGGTGGATTAAGTCTGTTTTGGTTCTCAAAATACTTGGCTTGTTGTCCGGCATGAGTAGGATTTTAGGAGAACAAATGCGAGGAGGAATCCCAATAATGTCCGTAATAGTCCATCCAATAGCCCGCTTGAACCTCTTCAACACAAAAACCAATGCCTCTACTAGTTCCCCATTCAAATCTGCAGTAATGATTACCGGTAAAGTGCCATCTTTCCCCAAGAATACATACTTTAAATGAGAGGGTAGAGCCTTGAGCTCCAATTTTAGAGGCTCTTCCACAGACAGTTTTGCGGGCAGAGAGTCGCGATTCTTCATATCTAGCTCCAATATTTTTGGTTTGGAATGGAATTCCAACCTATCAAGTGTGGAAACTAATTCATCATAGTCTTCAATACCATTACCATCAAAATTCATCATTACTGTTGTAGTGCATCAACACCCAACCTCTCTTCAATAGAAACTTCAGAACCTCGCTCCACAATATGATTCACCACTGATACAGACTTGAGATCGCTTTCTTGCTTCATAGACCTACAAACATTAAAAGTTAGCTCCCCATTATTCAGTTGGAACTTCATCCGCCTTCTTTCCATATCGACCAAGGCATGCCCAGTAGCAAGGAATGGTCTCCTTAAGATCAAGGCCTATGACTGCGCATCTACGGTCTGTCGATGGACCTAAGGTCCGTGGATGGCACCGTGGCTGGCTACTTCAGCACTTTTCAGCTCATATCTTCATCAACCGCATCCAAGCCTATTTCCGGCAAACATTATACACAAAACATCAATTCTAATCACAATATGGTCTAAGACACACACAAACTCTAAGTGAAACGTATCAAAAATACTATACACTCACGGTATATCAAGCTTTGAACCCTACATTATGAGACTATATAGTTAGGGATAGAAATAGAGCGGGGCGGTTACGGGGTGGGGCGAGTTATAATGTTTGCGGGGTGGGGTGGGTTAGACTTTTGCGGGGCGGGTACAAAACACTTTTAAAGAAAAATAGGTAGGGCAGGGCGGTGTGGGTATATGGGTACTAATTATTTGGACATTAGTCAAACTTAAATTCTTAATATATTCTTATAAAAATAACATTATTTACCTTTTTTAATTTCACTCCTCTCTAGCTCAACAAATTTCAATGGCTCTTCTATATAAAATTAATACACAATTAATCAAATATATGTATATAATGAAAAACATATGGAAGTGGAATTAAAGCTTAGTTCATTTAATGAAACAAGAAGGATTCAATTAATGAAACTAGCAGTTAATGAAATTAATACACAATATTAGCTTATTTCAATTAATGAAAAACTAGCAGATAATGAAATTCTATAACTTAGCTTTCAAATGAAGATATATATATATATTATTCATTCAATATTAACGATTGATAATTGTTACGTTTATTTTAATTTAAAAAATTATGAATTATGCAGGGTGGGTTTAAATGGGGCAGGTTCATGTGGGGTGGAGCGGTGCAGGGTAAAAATAAAAAAGTGTGATATACGGGGCGGAGTGGGTGAGGTAAAGTCTTTGTGGGTTCATGCCGATTTGCCCCACATCCGCCCCACCCTACTGCATTGTCATCCCTAAATATAGGCATAAGTATGCATTAGTACATGGAATGTACTAAGTATGGGAAAGTTCATGAAAATGTAAGATGTGATCACAATGGGACATAAAGGAGAACATGATATGCATGACCAAGCTAAAACATATTGAAATACCTTTAAGAAGAATCATAAATCATCTACATGGTCAATGTATATTAAACATAATGAAAGGTTCATAAAACCTTTGAAAGCAACTTTAGTTCATATTGTTGGATATTTACTATGAACCGATATATACTATGTGAGTTATAATGTGGAATCTAGTTTCTTGCTCCCACAAAGAAAAGAGATGTCTTACTTTCCAAGGTAGTAACCATGAACTTATAGCTTAGGTGGATCCACTAGCTATGTCACTTAAGATAATCCTGCAGGGGCACGCAGTTAGGGACAATGAGATTGCTACTACAGACTCGGACTCTACTAACGGGTGAGCCTCCACTAATCCAGCTTTAGTCATCATAGAGTAGCTCCTTAAATCATGAATAATACATGAGTGAGGAAACCTTTCGCCAAGCATGATCTCTTAATATGTGAAAATCTTTCAAAATTTTGTTGATGCTTAGCTTAAAATCTACCTTAGTTCATAAAACATTCTTTTCATAAATCATCATTCACAAGTTCATTGCTTACTTCATGAACTCATATCTTCATAAATTTATAGTCAAAACATGAATAATGCATGGATCCATATGAAATATCTTGAAAAATGTGTAACTGAATCAAATAATTCATAATAAGATTAAAATCAAATAATTAAACATAACAAGTAGGACCTTTGGAAAATTGGATGAAACCCTAATCAAACATGATGAAATTGACTTAGAAACTCGGAAATCTTTTGGGAACCAATGGATGAATGGAATCCATTGGTAAATTTTCACATACCTTGATGATCAAAGTCCACAAAGTTGTGGAGAGAAAAATGATACTTGAAGCTTGAACCCCTGATTTCTTCCTTGAAGCTTGAGAGAGTTTGGAGAGAACGAATATGGATGAGATTTGGGAATTTGAGAGAATGAGAGGGTTTGGGTAGATTTAGGGATTAAAAGGTAGTTGTATAACTTAGATTTAGGGACAAAACGATATATTATAGGCATTAAATGCATAGGAAAAGACCCAAATATCCTTAAAAATAACTGTCGGAGTGATCTATGTTGGGACCTACGGTACGTAGAATTTCTTATGGCCCGTATTGGTGAACTGTAGAACCAACTTAGAAGCCCAAAATTTATCCTACTTCCCACAAGACACTTATATGAGTCGTCCACCTTTCTACAGTCCGTAGACCCCATCCATAGTCCTCAACTTTGAGTCCAAAATTTTACCAAGTGTAGAGCCTTTCTGCGGAACTCATCTATGACCAGTAGAATCAATTTCGAGTAGATGTTCTCTTCCGTATAAATATGTTCTTAAATCATTCCTCTGAATCCTTCCTACAAATGACATCTACGACTCATCCAAATTCTATGGTTTATCATGTGAAGTCGTAGGTCAAACTTTAGAATTTTGAATTTCAAAAACTCAACTGAGCTTCTATGATTTCCCTTCTACAGTCCATAGGTAGGTCTAGTAGTCACTGCTTCAGTGCCAAAACTATACTTTTCCTTTTCTTTTAAACCCTTCAATCTTTCTTTTGTATGTAATTTTATCTAAATATTTTCAACAACTTTTAATCATACCCACTTAAAATAATTCATAATAAAAATATTAAATTTCATATTTCGGTTTCGAGCTTCATATGAGTCTTTCATGGTGATTTATAAAACATACTTTAACTATTCACAAAAACATATATTATTGAAATGATGTAAGCTAAGGTGGTATTGATCAGCGACATTGACGAGGCAAAAAAAATAATGTAATGTGAGTGGAAGTCATGATATTTTTCTAAATATTGTTGGTAGAATTTTGTAAGACTACACGATTATATTAGTCTCATAAATGTTATAATTAATATAGAAAACTTATAAATCTAGTCCACGATTTACTTAGTAACCTAATTCACATATTACTTTTCAAAATTATATTCATATTGTGTAGTACATCTCATGTATTTTAAGCCTTCATTTGCTTCTATAATAAAGGTCTTCAATTGCTGCAAGATTGAAAATGTAATGACCGGTTCCCGTTGTTATAGAAAAGCCAACTGAGAAATGTTTTGGGTCGGAAAACTTTTTCGTAGTAACGTGGGATTTCCTAGCCTAGTCTAGATTTGGAAGAAATCAGAGTCATGTGAGTCTAGGTAAATCTGGTAATGATTGGTTGATTTAATAAGGAATTTGATTAAAAGAGTAGATAGCTAAGACATTAAGGAATTTGTACGAGTTTACATAATCGAATTAGGGCGAGTAGAACTCCCGAAACTGATCTTAGCGTGAACGAGTATTTTCTGAGTGTTAAGGGATGAAGACGTGTTGTGACATGGGGGTTTGGAATTCTTAAATTTGCTCACTGTTTCCATGCAAGCCACTGTGGTGGAATTATTCCCTCCAGGGCGGGGCCGCTGTAGCGGGGTGAGGATCGTTGTGGCGGGGTAGACGTGACTTTTATCAGAAATAAACCCCAAAAACATTTTATTCTGCAAGTTTCGACTTTGAGAGCTAAGGAACGACCCTTGGTTTTTTCTTGACAGTTTTCCACCATTCTTGAGGCTAAAGGTAAGGTTTTCACTCCCCGAATCCA
>JAJOOO010010607.1:0-22568 GCA_029582685.1 Solanum piurae
TTTTACTAAATTATACTGATCTAATTATTTATTTAAGAGAGTCAAAAGAGAAGAATGCAAGAACAAAATAATAAAATTACTTACAATAGTTGGAAAATCCCAGGGCTGCAGCATGTATTGGATTTCATGTATCATATTTTTGACTTAGAACTAATTTTAGTTGTCAAGTTACTGATTTATAGGGTTGATGATATGATCCGGGTTATACGCCCCTCGTCGCCTACCCCAGTTAGCTATCTAACTACATCATTGAGCGGGGATAAATAGACTAACTGGCGAGCATTTATATTTCATCTTATTTCGTAACCAAGCAAGGTGTTCGTCTGGGAGTCACTGCTGAACACTAATCACCTCAATCTAATGGTTGGACCGAGCTCTCTATATTCTCTGGTCTATCTAATCCCTCCTCTCTCGATTTTAAGATTAGACAATGTATTTATCTTATGGTGATCAAGCATAAAATACTAAAATAAGGATATAGAAGTAACTTATAATGACAACCAAGAATTAATTCATAAACCTTAAATAATCAACATTGAATCCATAGCTACAGCCCCAGAGCAAGAGCTTTAGCTACTAATATCTAAGAAAACAAGAAGAAGAAAAAAGAACCCTAAAAAATATTGATGACTTTCTCTTCAAAAGTGTCTCCTCCTTCCTCTATATTGATTGTCCAATAATTATTTCTATAAATTATAGATATAAAAAATCCTGAATAAAATAACTGGAACCAAAACAAACGAGGAAACCAAAACCAAAACTGAGTTGGAATTGTAGTACGCGTTTTGTCCGCCGCCTTCAAGATTGTGCGCAACTCCTCAATTGGCCACTGCCTTCAGAATCTGCCACATGGCTGGCAGCAATATTCTCCTTTCAAGTTTCCAATTGAATGTGCACTTTGCAACATATAATTTTATATATTATTATATTTAATTTAATCAATTAAGCTGCCTGCTCGATTTTTTTTTATAATATTTCATCTTTAATTCGTTTTAGCTTCAAACTTCTTTAACTTTACGTCAATTTACTCCTACAAATAAAATACACACAATTCATAAAATTAATGCTAAAAAAGGACATCTATAAATAGTAAATGTGAGGCAAATAATAATTAAAAATATATATTTTTGGCCTCACATCAATGGGATTGGCAGGCTATTACTAATGATTTGTTCAGAGTTTCTCCACTATTGCAACTCCATTGACCAGATTGACTCGACAGGGTATGGATTTTCAGTGGTCCAATGAGTGTGAGGAGAGCTTTCAAAAGCTCAATACTTTTGTTGACTTAGGTTCCTGTATTGACTCTACCTGAGGAAGGTGTATAATTTACCGTGTATTCTGATGCTTCAGGAGTCGAATTAGGTGGTGTATTAATGCAGAAGGGGAAAGTGATTGCTTATGCTTCTAGGCAGTTGAAGTCCCATAAGAAGAACTACCCTACTCATAATATGGAGTTGGCGGCCTTGGTCTTTGTACTTAAGTTATGGCGTCATTATTTGTATGGGGTGAATTGTGAGATCTTCACTGATCATCGGAGTTTTCAGTAAATCTTCAGTCAGAGGGATCTGAACTTGAGGCAGCGGAGATGGCTTGAGGTGCTGAAGGACTATGATGTGACCATTCTATACCATCCGGGGAAGGCCAATATGCTGGATAATGCTTTGGGTAGGAAGACTCCTAGCAAGGGGAGTCTTGCTCCGCTTAGTATTGAGGAGAGACTTTCGCTAGAGATGTTCAAATGTTAGCTAATAGTCTTTTCCGGTTGTAGATTTCAGAGGAGAGTGATGGTGTGATTGCTTTTATCAATGTTCGATCTTCTTTAGTCGAGCAGATCCCTGAGCACCAATTTGATGATGAGAAGTTATGTCTCATTCGAGACAAAGTATTGAGAGGGGAAACCAAGGAGGATGTCCTTGATTTTGATGGTTTCTTGAGGATCGGGGACATGATTTATGTGCCCAATACGGGCGAGTTGATTAGATTGATTTTTGAAGAGGCCCATTGTTCTCGATATTTATCCATCCGGGAGCGACGAAGATGTATCATGATCTGAGTCAGCATTACTGGTGGTGTGGCATGAAGAGGGATATTGTAAATTTTGTTTCTAGGTGTTTGACTTGCCAACAGGTCAAGTGTCAGCACCAGCGGCCCGGGGAGTATATCTCAGAGGATGCCTATTCCTACTTGGAAGTGGGAGCGGATCACTACGGACTTTGTTGTAGGTTTGCCTACCATAGTGGGTGGTTATGACTCCATTTGGGTTACTTATGATAGGCTAACCAAGTCTGCCCGCCTTATTCGGGTACGAGTGAAGTATATGACGGAGAAGTTAGCCGAGTTGTATATCAGTCAGATTGTGCGAATACATGGGGTTCTGATTTCTATTATATCTGATAGAGGTTCATTATTCCCTTCCAATTTTTGGAAAGCATTACAACATGTTTTGGGTACTCAGTTAGATATTAGTACAACTTTTCACCCTAAGACAGATGGTCAATTCGAGCGGAGATTCAGGTGTTGGAAGATATTCTTAGAGCTTGTGTGATCGATTTTGATGCTAGATGGGATCGACATTTGCCCTTAACAGAGTTTGCCTACAATAACAGTTATCACTCCAGTATTCAAATGGCCCCATTTGAGGCGTTGTATGGCAGACGATGTAGATCTCCGATTGATTGGTTTGATTCGGCAGAGATGGACTCTTTGGATACAAACTTGCTTAGATATGCTATGGAGCAGGTTCGTATGATTCAGTATAGACTGTTGACAGCCCAGAGTCGACAGAAGAGTTATGCAGACCGAAGAGTTAGAGCCTTATTGTTTATGAAGGGTGATCATGTTTGGCTCCGATTATCACCCATGAAGGGTGTGATGAGGTTCGGGAAGAAGGGCAAACTTAGCCCTAAATTCATTGGACCTTTTGAGATTTTGAGTCGAGTGGGAGAGGTGCCATATAAATTAGCCTTGCCACCTAGTTTGTCGGCAGTTCATCCTGATTTTCATGAGTCCATGCTTCGAATGTATATTCCGGATGAATCTCAAGTACTTTCACTCGATTTAGTGGAGTTAGGTCCAGACTTGACATTCGAGGAGGAGCCTATAGCTATATTGGATAGGAAAGTTCGAAAGCTTAGAACCAAAGAGATTGCTTTAGTAAAGGTGCAGTGGAAGAACCGTTCAGTTGGGGAGGTGATCTGGGAGACGCAGTCCGACATGCGTGCTACATATCCTCAGCTTTTTTAAGCTTCAAGTACTTTCTTTCACCTTATGTTCAAGGACGAACATGATTTTTCGTGGTGGATAACGTAATGATTCGGAAGGTTATTTTTTTGAAATTTTTGTAAAATAATAAAATAAATTAGAGTAAAATAGGGTTTAATAACAAAATTTCATTCCCTTTCACTCTTTGCACAAGTTCGTGCGGCGTCCCACTATCAAAACTAAAACGGAAAGGAATAAAACAATTAACAAAGATTGTTCAGGTAAGGTTTTGATTAAAATTCTCATCTTTGTATATGTGTTGGTATATCTATGTAGTAATTTCTTAAGAATTAGATAGAAACTCAATAATAATAATTATTATATTAATAAAGTGAAGATGAGAAATTTTAAAATTAAGAATTTTGAAGCCATATGCGGCTGCCGCATGTCTTGGTCGGTTTGGTGGCTTTATGTGATAATTATTACTTGTTAAGTATTTGTTGTATTATTCTTTACCTGAGCTACTTGAAATAGTTCTCCAGGTTAGTACTTTAACAAATTATTAATTTATTCTTTGATTGGAACATTAGCTTAAGAATTTAGGGGACAAGTGTTGTGGATAATTATGGCATAGTGGAGGACACAGTGATTAAGAGTTAAGGATAGTATATTGATGAGCTAATGAATGGAGATGGTAGGTTAGGATGGGAAATTGGTGTATTTCTTGAGTCCTTCAATTGTTTTCATCACTGGAAGTTATTGTTGGCGTAACTTTGCTATGATTTTGATTTTCTAATAGTTATCATATTATGATTTAAATATTAATATATTGATATATGTAATTGAATATTAGATGTATTTTATTATGTGAATTACTATTAGAGTTATGTCCATTGGGGAGATAAAGACTTAATCCTAAGCTTGAAACTTAGGAACTTGATTATAGATTTCGGTGAACTTTTGGGTCTAGGCTAAACATATAGTAATATGGGTGTTGTTAGTTTCAAAATATTATTGTGAATATGTACTTGAATAAATTGCATTGATTTGAAAATTCAACGAAAAGGGAAGGCTCAAGTCTTAGAGTGATTGTTCGATTATTTGAGAGAGTGAATTTCTAAACCCTTGTTAAATATATAGAATCGTGTATTTCCTTGTGGTATGTGTTGGGAGTAATGGGATTTGATGATGGGTTAAATCTTCCATATTGAATAATTCTAATGATGAAAATGAGTAAAAAAAGGAAATATGATTAATTGTTGGTGTGTGATGTGTTGAGAATGGTTTGAAAGACTTATTGACTCATTGTTGATGTTATATCACGATTGTATTGTTGTGAATTGTGCATTATTATAAAAATGATCATCTCCTCATTATTTATGTGAACATGTCATTTTCATTGGTTCTGAGACATGATTGCGATAAGTGTTATGTGAATTGAGGAAGAATAAGAAATTAAAGAGGATGTACCTTTTCGAGGGACGTGTCGCGCGCCGCTAAAAATACTATTATAAAGGGACGTGTCACACGCCACGATGGATTTTATTATTGAGGGTCGTGTCGCAAGCCTTGATAGCTGCATGGACAAATATGTCCCCCATGGGTCCCAAATTGAGAGACAATGGGTGTGTATCGTTATGTTATTCATGCATCACTATACTTGACATTGCATTTCATTGCATTACATATCTATATCATTTGTTAATTTGTGAGTGTCTTTCAGTGGAATTTGTGATTGATGAACTTGATCTTGTGTGTTGTTGATCTATAATTTTTGGAATGTTGTAATTGAGTTGTGTGCTATAAATATTTCGAACATTTAGGTTGGGCTGGTTTTATGCAGGTTGTAGTTGTGGAGGTTCAGTTTTGATGTAAGGAGTACCCGTATTCTTTTCCCTTAACTTGTGTTTAGAAGTTTACTATCTGAGTACCGTGTGGTTTGGTACTCACCCCTTGCTTCTACATTTTTATTGGTTACGAGCCCGGATCTTCGTGATACTTTCTATTCTCTTCTTTCCGAGGCTTCCTATTGAGATTTGTGAGGTAGTTGTTTGTCTTCTCAGCGCACTTTCTTACTCCTATTCATGATTTTTTTCTACTTGAGAGACAATGTCATTTGAGACTTACATATTTTATTTCAATTCCATTGTATTACATTAGAGGCTTGTGCACATAAAAACTAGGTTTTGGGGATTTAGCTAAGTTGATTTATTATCCGCATTAGTAATTGTTATTAAACTTTTATTTTTAGTTTATGTCCGCACTTTATCAAAATGGTTGGATTTTAGGCTGAAGGTGTTGACAGAGGAAAATATTGAGGAAAAGAAGCAAGTGCATCATTCTCCTTGGATTCCAAGACTACAAAAAGGAAAGGCAAAAATTATTTCTAGTGGTAAAGTGGTTGGTGATCCAGGGGTATGGAATGTGGTGAAAGACAAGAATACTGGCAAGAAAAAAGTAATCACCACTCAAACTCATCCCATGGTAGAAAATAGTTTTGAAATGCTAAGTGAAGAATCCCAAAAGATATTCATACAGCCAACAGACAACAACAGAAATGACAACAACCATACAAACACAATGGTTAATGATAAGCAGTAAATGAATAATAATAAGCAACATGGCATCACAAGTGATAAAGAAAGCTGTCAACATGGTTTTCAGCCAAGGACTGGGTCACAAAAACCTTCGGCAAATCTCAAGAAGTTGATCCCAAGGCTCTAGTAGGTGGCCTTCTTGCAGAACGTATATACCAAAACACATCTCAAGGGCATGATAAGGGAGATATGAAAGATGTAGATGGAGATAAGGATGAGAGACAAGTACAATCAACTGCAAGTGTCACAAAAACCACAGATGGAAAAATAAATAAAGGAGGGAAGCAAATTACTCTCACAGAATGCTCAGATACTTGATGAGTCCGAGATTTAGACTCATTTAGGGATCATTTACAATGATTTAGTGTCCTCAAATGCTTATTTTTTGCAAATAACTGATGTAAAACCCTTGATTTCCAGGTATATGGATTGAGAAACAAAGCATGGACACTAATTTGCAAAAAGGAACAAAGCGAGCTAAAAGAACGAAGAAATGAAAGCCTGGTGATCGCCAAGTCCCTTTGGCGAATAGCCGAATGGCATTACCTCGCTTAAAGTTCCAGTGTGCCAAGCCCCGAAGGAGAAAACCAAGTTGGCGAGAGAAAGGAGCAGTCGGCAAATCGCCGAGTGATCCCATGATGCAATGTTGGATCGCCAAAAGTTACAGAACTTGAGGAAGCTAAAGGCCAAGGCAGAAAGGCGAAGACATTGGCCAAAGGGGAGATCGCCGAGCCCGACTTACTGCGCCGAATGGTCTTTCGCAACATATTTTTGGCGACTATAAATACATTTTAAAACATTAAGTTTAGTATTAAATTTTATTCTGAACATTCATTAGAGTAATTTTTGAGTTTGAACTCTGAATATTGAGACTAAGTTTTCCCTAAGCTTTGGAGAATTGAAGTTTTTCCCTTTTGAGAAATTGAAAGTGGGTCTTTGAGATTCTTCAACTTGGAGCATTGTAAGGACGAAATTAATCTTACCCAGTTGATGGAAACACAATTTGGTAACAAATTTTATCTTTTTATAATGTTTAGCTAAAACCCCAATTCTTGGGGTGTGATTATGGGTTGATTTAGTTTATGGGTATTGCTAATTGTTAGATTACATGCTATTTAGAAGTGAGTTTAATCAGTAATTGTGGTTTAATTTAAAGAATTGTAGTTTCAAATGCAGTTCTACCTTCGTGTTTTTGGCTTGCTCGAGAGAGAGGTTATTAAACCAAGATTGTTGATTAATGGTCAGTGGTTATTGGGTTGATATGAGTTCAGCTCGAGAGAGTGAATCCTAAACTTAGTCCCACATATTTAGCTCGAGAGAGTGAATAGACTAAGGTGTAGGTTGGTCTAATTTTCTTGCTTGTTGGTGTTCGAGAGAAACCAAATTGATTCGGGATAAATTATTCGAGAGAAAATTTATTACCTCTATGGCTCAGCTTACTCACTAACATTCAACTATTTTCTAACAATTGCAATTACCCGTTTTTCTATATTTGCCTATAATCGAATCACATCCCAAGAGCCTGGCTCATTATTGTTATTTTTGTGTTGATTGTTGTTGTAGTTGATAATTTAAAACCAAAAACCCCCCATTTGACATTCGTGTCACCCCTTAATTTGAGTCATGTTTTTATTCGATAATGTCTATTCCTATGACTGATTTGATCATATTCATACTTTTCAATTGATTCTCAAACACGTACCACTCCTTGTGGGATTCGACCCTAACTCATTTAGTTGGGTTATAAACTGACAAGCGATCGTTGTCACTTAGAATTGGATGAAGTGTCCTTGATACGTCTAATCAATACTAACAACTCTGAGGAAGTCATTACAAACTTGAAAGTAGAAATATCACATTATCACGAAGAAGTAGTAGATGATATATAGCATGGAAATATTGGAGGTCCCTATGGCAGTGCAAACAAATGAATCACAACTTGGTGCAAATGGAGTCCCCTAACAAAGTGTTACATGACATTATCTCTCATAACATAGGAGAAGATAAGTGTGATGAACAATAGATCCAGTTCAAATAGCCAAGACTTTAAAAGAGACAGAGGTGTTTGAGGATGTACTGGATAATGTCTCAAGTGAAGCAGATTTGTCTCCTAGATTGATAAAGATTGCCAGAAAAGGGAAGAAGCAAGGTAACAGAGAAAATAGTCAACCCATCAGAATCAGCCAAAGAGGTCCAAATTAGTATCTAGTAAATATGAAGGCTTTCATATGGAATATTGGATCAGTGAAGTCTCAACAAGCTTTTCAAGTGTGCAACTGCTACACAATTATCATAAGTTTTCATTTATTAGATTCTTGGAACCTTTTTAGAATTCTAGACATATTAACAGATATAGAGGAAGATCGAGGATGCCTTTTTCGCTTTCTAATTGTAATGGCAAAATATGATTTTTGCAAACCATGATATTGATTGTACAGTGGCAAAAGATACAAAGCAACAACTAACAATTATCCTAAAACATCATAGCCAGACTCTCAATTGTTATGTCATGCTAGTGTATGCCAAATACGGAGCTGATCAAAGAGTGAATCTTTGGGAGGACATCTATCAAGTGGATGCAGGGATGAATAGCCCATGGATAGTTGGGGGTGATTTTAATGTGGTTTCAAACATAGAAGAAAAAATATGAGGTTTACCTGTGGTAGATGCTAATCATGAAGAGTTTGAATGTTGCATATCAGCTTGTGAATTAACAGAGGTCCAGTTTAAAGGAAGTCTTTTCACTTAGTGGAATGGTAGGTCAGGTAATGATTGTATTTTCAAAAGATTAGACATGATTCTAATTAATCAAGAGATGCAGGGTTGGTTTAATTATGCTGAGGTAGAGCATTTACCAAGAACTGGATCTGATCATGCACCCTTGCTTTTATCTTGTGAAGAAACCATTACCAGACATAGGAAACCTTTTAGGTTTCTTAAATTTTGGACTAAAAATGAGTCCTTTAAAGATGTGGTTAGACAGAATTGGACTACCAGTACCTCTCAAAATCCTTATTTAGATTTCAAGGAGAATATTAAAAGGGTGAAATCAATTATGACAAAATGGAGCAGAGATACATATGGTGACATATTTAAGCAATTGATCATTAGAGAAGCAATTGATCATTAGAGAAGACATTGTTCGAATCAAGGAGAAACTCTTTGAAGAGATCCCCAATCCTCAAAATAGAGAAGTCTTCCAAAGAGCTCAGGCTGACCTTAATAAATACCTCCATTTTGAAGAGATTTTTTGGCAACAAGAGGCAGGTTATGATTGGTTTGAAAATGGGGACAGAAATATGAGATTTTTTCACAGTATTGTTAAAGGTAGAAGGAAAAAACTCCAGTTGCATAAAATCCAAAACAGTCGGGGAAATTGGTTAGAGGAGGAAGAATAAATAGCAGAAGAAGTTGTGGAATTTTATCACAACCCGTTTACTCAAGAAAAAGACGCTTCTTCCTTTTCACTACTGAGGCACATTCCTGAACTTATTACATATGAAGAAAATTCAGATCTTTGTAAACTTCCAGAATTAGATGAAAAGCTATTTTTAATTTAAACGGAGACAGTGCTAGTTGACCATATGGATTGACGGGAAGACTTTATCAAAGTTGCTGGGATATTGTTGGGAATGATATTCTCCGAATGGTTCAGGATTTCTTTAGTGGTAATACCCTCGCTAAGTCCATTTCTCACACTAACTTGGTTCTCCTCCTAAGAAGGACCATGTGCACTCTTTTGCTGACTTGAGACCAATTAGTTTGAGCAATTTTATTAATAAGATATTCTCCAGGATTGTACATGACAGAGTTGAAGCACTTCTTCCCAAATTGATCTCCTATAATCAATCAGGTTTTGTTAAAGGCAGAAGCATTATTGAAAATGTTTTGTTGACTCAAGAAATGGTTACTGATATTAGAAAGAGAGGTAAACCTACCAATGTGGTCATTAAGCTTGACATGGGCAAAACTTATGACAGAGTATCATGGTTCTTCCTAATGAAAATGTTAAGGAAGAAGGACTTTTCTGTGGTTTTTGTTGATATAATTTGGAGGTTATTATCTAATAATTGGTACTCTGTCTTGATCAATGGTCAATCACATGGTTTCTTTCACTCTACTAGAGGACTAAAGCAAGGAGATCCTCTATCCCTGCTTTATTTATTCTTTCTGCAGAAGTATTAACCTAGGCCCTAAACTCTTTATTTGAGGATGCCCAATATGTAGGGTATGGTTTACCTAAGTGGAGTGCTAATTTGAACCACCTTGAATATGCAGATGACAATATCATATTTTCTTCTGCTAATACATATTCTTTGAAAAAAATAGTGTCAATTTTGCAGGATTATGAGACTCAATCAGGTCAGAAGGTCAACAAGGACAAAAGTGCCTTTTATATTCATCAAAATGTAGCAGCTGATGTGAGGCAATTTGTGGAGGAATGTACAGGCATTTCCAGAGGTCAATTTCCTTTGAAATATCTAGGTTGCCCTATCACTCATGCCAGGAAAAGAAAGGAACACTATGTCGAACTGATCAAGAGGGTGAAGGCTAAGCTTCAGGCTTGGAAAGGAAATATGCTATCTTTTGGAGGGACAGAGGTATTTATCACTAGTGTTTTACAAAGTATTCCCATTTATTTGCTATCACCTATAGTTCCTCTTAATTGTGTTATAAAAGAGATTCATAGGATTTTTGCCAAATTCTTCTGGAGTAACAAAGCCACTGGTAGGAGTAAACATTGATCTTCTTGGAGAAGATTTGTCTACCAAAAGAGGAAGGTGGGTTGGGTTTTAGATCCATGTTTGATGTATCACAAGCTATGTTTGCAAAATTTGGTGGAAATTTAGAACTCAAAACTCTTTATGGTCTAATTTCATGTGGAACAAATATTGCAAGAAACAAATTCCAACACTTGTTCAATGGAGAAGGGGCTCTCAATTGTGGAAGCAAATGTTACAAAATAGGGAATGTATTGAACAACACCTATGGTGGGAACCTAAGGGAGGAACCTCTAATATTTGGTATGACAATTGGACAATGCTTAGTCCATTGTATACACAGTACACATAAATTCAGACATATCATGATTTAACTGAGATTAATGTGTTCATAGGAGAAACAGGTTGGGATTATGATTATATGAAGAATCATTTACCTGATCACATAGTTGGCCATGTTAGCCAATATATGAATCACTTTGGGCAATCTGATATGAGGGATAAACCTTGGTGGACTAAGACAAGTTCTGGAATATTTACTGTGAAGAGTGCTTGGGAGATTGTGAGAAAGAAAGCTGAAGTCTCTAACTTCTTCAAGAATATTTGGGTGAAAGGCTTACCTTTCAAGATATCCTTTTTTGGATAGAGAGTCTGGACCAACAGGGTTCCAGTTGATGCAGTCATGGCTCGCTGGAACCCCAACACTTCTCAATTTTGTTATTGTTGTGTTGTACCAGTTAGAGAAACCATCGAGCATTTGTTTCTGAAAGGAGAAATGGCTATCAGTGTTTGGGATTATTTTTCAAATACAGCTGGTATCATTGTTCCAAGGATTCAGGTGAAACAAACTAGGACAAAGTAGTGGAATGCATAGGGAAATGCTAGACAAAAGCTTGTCTTTCAAGCCATTCCCAATATTATTATATGGTTTTTATGGAACTGAAGGAACACAGTGTTTCATAGAGGATCTTATCCTAGAGCCAAAGTTATTAGGGACATCAAGTATACTATTCATAATCTCATTAAAGTGAAGTTTGATTATACAACAATTCCTTACTCTTGGCCTCAAATGGTAGCTCTCCTTGATGGGTACAGACCAAGTTTTCCATTTAAACTGGTTAAATGGGTTCCCCCACCTTGTGATTGGTGGAAATGCAATACAGATGGGGATTCTAGAGGTAATCCAGGGCCTAGTGTTGCTGCATTTTATGTTAGAAATTATGAACGTGATTTAGTTGGTGCTAAGGGTGTGAAATTAGCAGAGTCTACAAGTCTGGTAGCTGAGGCAATGGCCATTAAAGAAGGATTGCAATACTGTTGGGAGAATAATTATTTAAACATCATTCTTGAATCTGATTCCCTGGCAATGGTTCAGATTCTTAATGGTGTTTGGGAGATTCCTTGGAGTGTGACAATGGTGGTCAACTCCATCAACAGGCTAAGGGAGGTGCTATCAGTAAGAGTACAACACTCCTTAAGGGAGGGAAATACTCTGGCCAACTTTTTTGCTAACTTGGTTTTTCATTTTGCAGGTAATTATGAATATAAATCTTTTCAGGAAGTTCCAAATTCAGGAAAAAAGATAATCAACCTTGACAAGTACAAAACACCATACATGAGAATTCAAAAGACAGGTTCCACAGTATTTTCAAATTAATTAGAGTTGACAGTGTCAATAAGTAGTATGAATGCAAAAGTGAAGTACATAGAAATATTCTATCAATTCAAGTAACCCAGACTTCCAGTCCTTATCCTGAGCTGACATAGACATGAAACATATCCCTTATAATCACATACAAGTCATACTTGAGTCCAACTCACCTTTCAAGTAACCCAGACCACTCAAGGATCCAACATACGTACATCACATTTTAAAAAGGTAAACCCAGTTCGCTCATAGAACCATAAATACATATGTGCGGTTCTTTCAAGGAACCCACACACAAACTGTAAGTGTACCAATGCGATACCCGAGCAAACTAGAGTTAGTATTCATACCAAGTGTGGTACCCGATCCAACCATTAGTGTTCTTGTACCGGTGTAGTACTCAAGTCACCTAGCAATCACACACAATCATGTATAACCATAATCACAATGAACAATAACACTTGAAACCACAAGTAAAGTAAATAGATTCATTGCAGTAGATTATTAACATCATGTCATTTCATATGTTCCCTATGTTTTCCCCGTCATGCATTACACAATGTACTATAAAGTAGTAGATCACATGCATACATACATAACTTCGAAAACATGCAACCATCACCTACCTCGAATCAAACCTCTTGAAAACTCTAAAGAATCTCAATTTTCCCTTTTTGAAGTGTCTTGTCTTATTCTTGGTCTAAAACAAAAAATAAACACAACAATCAATCACAAATTGCCTAATTATACCCGAATTACAACGAAATCATATCCCTAGGCCAGTTCATGATCATTCCCCCCAACCCAAGACTTTTCCCACCATTAAATCAAGTCAAAACTCTCCCCCAAGAGTAATATCCTAGATTCTACGGTTTAAGAATCAAATTACAATAAATTAATGAATTATATTAAAACCTCAATAAATTAATACCCGATTAATTAAGAATCTCTCTAAGATAATATTTTTCTCTGATTTCGACTCGGGCCAATGGAAAATATCACTCATTTCGATAAGATAATAAGATAATATATTTTCAGAAGACTCCTATATAAATATATGGTCCCATTAATATTATAAATTAATAATTCTTAAAAAGTAAAAATATATCTATGACCATTTAGTGAAATGAGATTATATTGTTTTCTGTTTTTTGTTAAAATTTAAATTTAGTGGAAACTCATCTCTAACTTTTCTTATTGTATCCATAAGTTTCGATGTTGTCTTTTCGAACTGCACCATAAAATTGTAAAGAGTTCTATATACGATAAGTGTTTTCTTACGCATAACTGGTTCCAAAGTATTGTATCATCTTCAATTTTATCATCAACATTGATTTTTCTAATTGTATCCACAATTTCTTTTAAGCTCGGGACCTATGAACATGTATCATTTTCACCTATCCAAAGAGGTTATTAATGTTCATTTTTATTCCGGTAACCGAAATCATTAATAATGACCTCAAGTTCATGAATGACATTTCACAAGTGGATTCTTTCAAATTCTCTGGGATTTCATCTCCGAATGAATTTTGTGTGTTGAAACACTCTTTAAAATAATAAATATTAATTTATCGATTAAATAATACCTCTACAAAATAATAATATTTCATGATTTCACCTATTTTAATTTAGTGAGTTTTTACTTTACTATGTATAGTAATCAAGAAAAAAGTCAAAAAATTGTGAAAAGGGATTAATAAAAATCCATTTATAGAGAGGAGTCACATTACTTTGTCTATATATACTTTTGTATTATATATATAGATATAAATATAGATATCCATAACTCCTAGGTGAAATTCTCATCTTTATGTTAGTAATACCCACACATTTATTATCCACCATAGAATTCCACACTCATATGATTTTTCCCACATTCTTAAGGGTTAATGTCCTGTTTAAGGCAACCATATATTTACCCTACATAATAGTATAAATAGAGATACGATATGTGGTGAATGACACTGACTTAGTAGTCATTTTATACGTGTAATAATGATGATAATTTTGAGAAAACAATTTTAGGATTAACTTTATCAGATGTTTGTTTGATGTAGAAGCTAATCCTGAAATTATCTTACAAGAGAATTTCAAAAATATACAAGTTTAATAAATATTTACGTCAAGTAGCCTAATATACAATATTATACAACATTGTACTTGGAAAAGAAATTATTACATATAATAGAGAAAATACATAATTACCTCATGGAACTTATACCCTTTTTTTAAGTAGACACCTTAACTTTACGGGGGTCCTATTACCCCACGAAACCATTCAAAAGCACAATAAATACATCATTTTGACCCGTTTCAAAAGCATCAGTGTTGTCACGCAGGTAGGGCACGTCAAGGGATAAAAAAACAACATCCAACCAATGTTAAAATGCCACGTGGCATTTCCAATTTGAATTAGCTTCTTCATTAAATAGACCCACTCCCACCTTCCCAAAATTCTCCATTGTTTGCCGCTGGAGATCTGCAATTTCTCATTTTAATTATTATTTTTGTTTAAAATCCGTGAAATCAATCTCTTGCATTTGACTATCCTCATGATGTCAAATGCAAGCTTGAATCACATTTGTAATGACGAGAACGATCCGATGTTGCATTTTACAATGCGATGCAAACATGGAGACTTGATGCAATTGCAGACTTCGTAGTTTGAGGACAATTCAGCTAGAAGATTTTGATCCTGTCCACGCTTTCGTGTAAGTTCGATATATATTTATTTACTCTCTTTTTTCAATGTTTCATTAAATGCACTGTGTCATGGCCTATTTTAGGGAAATTCATGCAAGTACTTTAGATGGAGGGATCTTGAGGAGATTGATATGTGATTCAAGTCTTTTATTCCAAGATTGGCGAATAGAATTAAGGAATTGGAAGAAGCATTACAATTCTATAAAAGTAAAGAGAAGAAGATGAAATTGGTGGAGAAGAAAGGTGATCAAGTATGTAATGATAAGCTAATCAAGAAGAAGAAGATGAAATGTAGTATCTTGAATTGGAAGCTTATCATAGTGTTTGTCGCAATATTCCCCCCCCCCCTAATTTTAGGCATTAATAAGAATGTGAATGCTGGAAAATATAGTTGTATGCCATTAGAATTGCCTTAGTTGTTGTTTGTTGATGTTTGATTGTGTAATACATTGGAATTTTGTTGTAGTTTTTTTTTTTCTGGTTTTAGGCAAGCTTATTTGGTTGTGTAATACATTACTGTTTTCGTTGATGTTTGGTTGTGTAAATACATCTATTTCGTTGACTATTTAATAATATACAGAACTTATATCCTTACTGCCAACTTCCTTTCATACTTGATTAAAAGAGACTACTGAGAATGACAATCATTGTGACAAAATGAAAACTTCATTTCATTCTTACTGAAAGTTTGAAGTTGATACAACTTGATTAAATGTCACAAAGAAGAGAGTTGCATAAACAAACTTGGCAAAACACAATTGATACCCAAAAATGCACCAAAATATAGTTTGGTATCAAGAAAAGTTTAAATAACACAATAATAACCAAACACAAAAAAAAAAAAAACAACTCCAAAGTCAACTATTTCTTAGTAGTTGAATTACTTTGGCTTTCATTAATAGCAGCAGTTGCAAACCTTGTTTGAAGTTCACCCCTCATTTTTTCAAGTTTATTACTCGCAATGGCTGATTTTCCCTTCCATTTCACTCCAAAACGTGGTTGATAGCCAATATCTCTAGTAACTTCATCAGACCTCCTTGGAACTCTTGTACCAATGTCAACAACCCTACTACTTGGCATTCCAGGTTGTATAAATAAACCAGTCTAACCACCTCAACTCCCCGTTTCTGGCATGCTATAGTTATTTAAGTCTCTCGAAGCGAGTCACCCGTGATTCGATAGTTCCATTTTCCGCTGATGCAGGCCGATTGGGATCCCAGCAGTCAAACCACTGTGTTCGTTGTGGAAACAAGCACCTATTCCTATCGGTTGAGTAGCCCAATCTCCTTAAAGCGTATTGTCCCCTCTCCTGTGAAAGAAAGAGGTTGATGCACCCAGCTACCCGAAGTAGAGCTTTCTTTGTCCCACCTTTCCTTACTGACTTTCCTAGTTTAGATAGCGTATTGAGAATCATGTCAAAATACACGAGTAAAGTATATGAAAATTAAAAGTCGCTAATCTAATCAATAATTTGGGGTTGTACTTACATTAACAGTTGTAAAACCATCATCACCAACCAATACTCCAAATCCTACCATTCTTGACCTTTTAAAAGGTCTTGAAGATTGTCCACCACTAGTGCCTTCATTCTTATGATTTTCTTGAGGCATACCTATTCCTCTGCCTCTTCCTCTATTCGTGCCTTTATTCACTTGGTTTTGTTGAGGCATCTCTCTTCCATTGCCTGTGTTTTCATTTTCTTGTCTTCCTTCCCCTGCCTCTTCCTTGAGGCATTGCTTGGGTGTTCTCCTGGCTTCCTTGAGTACTTTGGCCTTTCCTCTTCCTCTATCATTTTCATTATTTGTTCTGGCCTGGTTATTATAATACAACATATTAGCATATATTCGACTAATATTAATGACAATTGATACATTTACCTGTGGTTGAGTAAAAGTTGTTACAGTTTGAGTTGGAACAGTTGGAGGATTAGGACATCCTCTTTTATTATAGCCCTTTGTATGACAATTGCTACAAGTCCTAACGCCTCCACATTTGCTAAGCTTATCAGTTCTCTTTGTTTCATTTGCCTCTTTCCTTCTAGATTTACTTGACTTTCCAGGCAACTGTTTAACTACTGGTGGTTGAACTGTTGGATTATCAGATGGTGGCCACATATTCATATTGCTCATTGGCTGGATGACATATTCATATGTCCTCAGGTAGGTTTTCTTGTTATAAAAGCTGGCCATATAATGAATTGGTTCATACTGCTTGTAGTGTAGGGCGGCAACACCATAAGGACAAGGTATGCCCTTTAAGCTGTCAAGCTTTGCAACTACAAGTGCACCTAACAACGTCTAAACAGTGCGTAAAACCCTTGTCTACAACTTCAAAACCCCTTTCTCCATTCCATGATAAGTTACACTGCATTGACTTATTAATGTTTTGTTGTAAAATCTTGAAAGCCATGGAAGAAATATTAGTGACCCATGTGTTTGAGAACTCTCTTAATTGACCAATTCTTTTCATCATCTTTATCCTAATCTCTTCTAGCATTGTAATGATTGTCTTGTATCTTGTAGACAATATCCATGCTTTGAATATCTCTGCCATATTGTTATCAACTGAGTCACATTTGCTATGTTCTTTGAATTATCTTTTGCACCACCTTTCTACATTGTAGTGCAAAAGACCATCCAAGCAGTCCCTTCCCAATTTCTTCATAGACTTTATGTAGTCTCTCAATTCAGCTTCAAATGTAGATTTTGCAATCTTCCAGAAAATATTTCTTCTCTTTATTCCCTTCCAATTTTTGCACCAATTTGCAAGGACATGTCTAGCACACATTCTGTGTTTAGCAAGTGGTAATAAATCTGTCACTGCAATTTCTAGTCCCTATTAAAGAAAGAAAATAAACATCTAAAAGAGTTAATATGAATCAAAAAGTATATATAATAAAAGATGAATGTGTATCAATAACCAAGGACATACCTTTTTCATATTAGTAATCAAGGTAAGTTCATGTCCTTCTCCAAGATCAAGATCATTCTTCACTAGAGTCAAAAACCATGTCCAAGTAAATTTATTCTCAACCTCAACTACTGCCCAAACAATGGGCAACATCTGGTTATTTCCATCTTTGCAAATTGCCACCAATAACTGACCTCTGCACACTCCTTTGAGAAAACATCCATCTAGGCCAATGCATCTCCTTGTACCTCCAAAGAAAACTTTCTTTTAAGCATGAAAGCACATATAAAATCCTTCAAAGATTTTATGCCCAATTTCAGAAGTTTCTCCAACTTTAACAATACAAGTGCTACCTGAATTTGTTCTCAAAATCTCATCTATGTAATAAAAAATTCTACCATACTCAACAATATGATCACCCATAATCTCTTGTAACACTCTAGTTCTAGCTCTTCTCACTGTTGTCTTTCCAATATGAATATCCAATTCTTTTCTAATAAGCTCTTGCAACTTGTTAATTCTGTTGTTTGGCTGTTCAGTTATTCTATCCTTGTATCTAATGGCTAGAAACCTTGAATTGCACAAATAGTTAAAAGTTGAAGACACACAAATATAGATAGGGTTGTAGCTTTTAACCATAAAATCTTTAGTTTGGTTATCCAAACTTGCAACAAATAACCAAAGACAACCCTTTTTGCAGCACCAAACTCTGACTCTTCTAGGCTCATTCACATATTTCTCAATTTGAATTTTTTCTTGAACTACATATTTGGTTACAACTTCCCTAAATTCTCTTACATTTGCAAACACCAAACCTAATTCCCAAACAATCTTCTCAGAAGTTGGATAAAAAATAACTTTATTTTTTTTCTTCTTTCTAACAATTTGATCAACCTTCTCACCATATCTCCAACCTATTTCTTCTTCTAATTAAAATCTAGGAGCTTCATCACTTGGATAGTAAGGTTCATCACCCCTTAACTTACCTAATAATCTATCGTTACTGCCAACATTTGTTTCATCATATCCTATATCTGGTCCCTTTTCAATAGTATGAATTTGTTTTGTAGTTTTGCCTCTAGTTCTCCTGTTTGACCTATTGAAATGCCTTCTTGAAGCCCTGAAATCCCTATACTCTTTATGAGCATCATTATCTAAACTCTCTTCACTACTATCCACTTCAGAACTCTCATCTGATTCATCATGATGAACTTTCTACACTTAGATTGAAAGGTTCAACATTAGGATTAGAAGGCTTATAAGAAGTGTGGGAAGGTTCAACAATAGGATTACAAGGCTGATAAAAAGTGTTGGAAGGTTCACCAAGAGGATTAGAAGGTTGGGATGAAGGGTTGAAATTTCAGAAGGAGGACTAGAAGGTTTAGTAGGATGATTTGAAGATCCAAAATTAAGGTTAGGAGACTCAACTTCATTAAAAGATGTAAAAGATTCCCCACCTACCCCACTTACACCACTCTCCATCACATGGGGGACATAATCCAAAGCCAATCGAGTAATTTCTGGCTCATTGGCCTCATGACACACATAAACATCCATTTTATCCCCATTTTTAAACATAGAGGAAATGTCACAAATAACCTTATCACTTTTAACTTCAACCAAAAAGCCATCGATTGTAGATCTAATAAAAAAGGAACAATCTGTTGTGTATCCTAAGTCCTTTAGGTAGCTTTTCAATTCAAAATAAGACATTCTATCAGTGTCTACCTCCAAAAATTCAGTCACAGGCCCACCAACATAATTAGATGGGGGACCAAACAAAATTCCCCCCCCCCTTCCCCCATGATACCATCTCAAGTTAAAAACAAATGACATTGTAAGAAATTCTGAAAACACAATTACAAACAGATCTCAGAAACACTGAATCAATGAAAGTTACAACAATATTCAATAACAACAACTCAACAACAACAATATTCAACAAAAACAACCCAAAAAAGAAATACACATCAACTGATACAGGCTAACTTCTCAATAATACAGATGAGTAATATACACAACAACAACCACATAACAACAAACAAAATACGCATCAAACAATGTAAAATAAACTATCGACTATTCACTACAATATTCACTTACAATGTAAAATGAACTTTTTTTTAAAAGATTTTTCAAATCACTTACCTATGAGCCTTCACTTCTTCGTTTCGACACCACTATTCAACAAATTTCAACCAGCGATGTTACCAACTAGTTTTTGTTATCTTCTGCATTCAGATTAGCAAATCAGAAATAATAAAAAATGAAAAGAAAAACACAAAGAACTATTCGAGTCCACAGAACCCACTGTGTGTCCTTAAGAAATTTAATCCCCTCAAGTACCCGAGGTTGCAGATTAATTCCTTCCAAGATAAAATGGATTAACCATTAAAGAAGTAGCAGTACCTCAAACTTTGGTAATTTCAACGAACTCAAAATAACAGCAACGAATCACACATAGACACGATCGATCAATTTTGTTTTGTAAGAAATGTATGCAAAAGAAGGGAAGAATTCAATGCAGAAAAATGAGAGAAATCCTCTCTATTTATAGCCAACAAAGGGTAAAGGTCACAACACTTGGGAAAGAAGACAACCTTTCATAAAGGTCACAACACTTTGGAAAGGGCACAACCTTTCAAACGGTCACAACCCTTTAGAAAAGACACAACCTTTCATAAAGGTCACAACCCTTCGACAAAGTCACAACCCTTCAGGAGAGTCACAACCCTTCATTTCCTGTTCACACCTTTAAAACCCAACAATCCCCCACATGAATAGGGAATGACTATTGTTAAAACATATGCATGAAAAATTATGTGATTCGTAAGTAAGGATTGATTACATCTGGATAAGTGGGTTTCCCTTTGAACTTTCCATAGTGAACATATATCGGATATACTCGGTCAATCGGTAGATTTGATATCTTTGAACCGTCGAGCTTTGGTGTGTTGACACCTAATTTTGACCCTCGCCGATAATAATTAATTTTCGAGCTTCTTTAATCTCAAACGATTTGAAATAATTGATTTGATAAAAAATTCAAAATATGTTTCAAAATATTTCCTTTTTTTTTTAAAGAATTTTATTCACTTTTATAATATTTTAAATAATAAATATGTTTTTATTGTTACGTATGTAACAAACATATTGTATAAATACTTGAAAACTATCTTTAAAAAATAAAAAAAAAAGAAAAAAAAAAAAGAAGAAGAAACAATTTCATTATTATTGTTATTATTATTATTATTATTATTATTATTGTTTTAACGTTAAACACTTTGTTAATCTAATTTAGTTTGAATTATAGCTATGTTGTTGAATTAACTATTTTTATTAAGTCAATTATTTTATTCCGTTAAGATTAAGGAGCTCGTTAGTTAATTATATTAATTCGTCTTATTTAATTACTAGTCGAATTTACTAATTAACCCAATTTGACTAAATTGTTAATTAATTCTCTATTGCACGCCTTAGCCGATCTAGCCAATTCACTCCATCCTTTTAATCAATTATTTTGGGCCTTTATTTTCTTTACAACCAACCCACCAATTTTATTTTTATTCATTACTCCGAGCCCACTCCCAACCCGGCCCCATTAATTTCCAACTCCTAAAAGAAACCCATGTGGTCACTTCGTCATCAGAACAAAAAATAATAATAAAATAAAATAATAAGGACAACAACTCCAAGGTTCAAAGCGGCAGCACGCCCAGAGAGCAACGTTTTTTTTTTTAGCGATTTCAAACGGATTTAGACGGAAGCAAACGGAAAGCAGTCCGCGGCGTTTCCTCTGCCTTCTTCTCTCAAATCGTACAGTAGCAGAAGCACGCGTCTGCCCCTTTCCTCTTTGAGAATGGGTTGAAAATTTCAGAAAAAGAGTGTTTCCCCTGAATTGTGAAAGAATTGGGAGTTTGAATTTCGAATTGGGGCCAATCCGGATTTTCATCCCTTTCCCCCTTTTTTTTTTCCTGAACCCTAGTGATTCCCTTCTATATATATATTCTCTTCTGTTCGCTGCATGGGGGGGGATATTTTTTTGAGCTTGGAAATTTTGGAGTTAGAGAAATATTGGGAACGATCTTGAAAAAACACAGGGAGAAAAATTGAGAAAAATTTGAAAAAAGGTCAGTAACAGAAACGAAAAATACAGAAATTATCAGTCATATATAGTTCTATATACTTAAGAAATAGGCTTCGAAGTAGGGGTAAAAGCCAAATTTTTGCTTTGTTCCTTGTTCTCGCTTACCTTTACTCTTCTCGTCGGAGTTCTTAGAGTCGTATTCCGACGGGGAAGTCGTCTACAGCTCGTTACTGTCCCTTCGCTGCCCCAAAAAAGGTATACTTCTTCACTTTCTGTATTAGTTCTCTTGCGTGTTTCAGCTTCAGCCTACTGTTTAGAGTAGCTAATTTGGCTTAATGTTTCTTTGTTTTGTTTAAATGCCAAATTTCCAATCTTAGTATAATTGAGTTTTTTTTCTTTAAATGGTCATACGTTTTTCCTTTGCCCGCTTTGACCTGAAGGTGTTTTGGATATATGTATGTGAAGTTTTGAAATGTTGTTTGGTCTAGCTTTTCATCAGTGTGATAAGAATGCTTGGGTTGTCCGCCTTTGTGTTCTTTTTATTGTGATGGATCATTGTTAATAATAGTTTAAACTTGTTTAATATGTGTATCTAATCTCTGTTCCGGTATAGTCTGAATGATATACATGTCTATTTTGGTTTTTACTCGTGATATTATGATCATATCTTATCATAAGTTTGTCGATAACTTGATTTA
>JAJOOO010010608.1:0-15669 GCA_029582685.1 Solanum piurae
TGCTGGATGCTGATCCTGGGTACCTGCGTCTGCATCATAATAAGATGCAGGCCAACTGGCATCAGTACATGGAATGTACGAGTATGCGAGCTGGACCGTTAAACAACAACTTAAGCTTGAAAGGGGGTACACAAGAGAACTTACCTTGGCTCTGTTCAACTCATGAATAACTGAACTCAATATAATGCAATAAGACACATGCAATATATAAAGCTTGTAAAACTATTTAAAACATGACGTTAAAATCTTATTTATAATATCATAAAATACCATGCTTCCTCTCAAAGTCTACTTGTGCAATGCATGAATGAAGTCCCATACCCCCATCCATACTAAGCAGAACCCCTCGAGGAACCATGCAATTTCTACTGTGAGAGTTTCTCTAATCGATAACCACTACTATGAAACTGAGTGGTGATACAACGTTTTACCTCACGTTGCCCAAGGACCATCCTATACACGTGATATAGGACCTTACTTAACTTTAACTTAGTGGATCCACTAGCTTGACTTTCGTGATCATCTAAAAAGTATGACCCGTTAAATCCCATGTTTGGCTACATGGTTCTTATGGAGAGTGGAGTTAATATGAACTCGTGTCCCCAATTCGGTGCTCAAGACTACTCCAAAAAAAATACTTTAGCTCCTAAGTGTTTTAAACACATCTTTCTTTAGTTTGAGAAAATTGCTCAAAACTACCCTCTTAAAAGAGGTAATTGCTCTTGAAAACTCTCTCTAAAATGAACATATCAAAACCATATTTTTAATACGATCATTGATGACTCGGGAAGCCATATTACATAAACATTGATGGTATATCTAGAGACCATACTGTTTAAGCATTGATGACATACTCGATTGTCATACTAATCATATTTTAGAAACTCTTTCGCAAAACTCATCTTTTTCTTAAAAGAGATAGTACTCAAACTGCTCAAAACTCTTTTGGAAATCTCAGCTTCCTCTCATCTTAAATGTGAAAACATTTATAAACTTCTTTGGGAATACTTAGTTCCCTAGTAACTTTTGAGAAAATGAACTCAACTTAATACTCTTGACTTAGCTTGAAACTCTTTACTCTTTACTCAACTTGAAACTCTATACTCTTTACTTGAAACTTGAAACTCTATACTTTTCTTGAAACTTGAAACTCTATACTTTGCTTGAAACTTGAAACTTGAGCCTTAACCAATGAAGTTAAAACATTTAATGAAGACTCTTGAAAACCTTAAAGACTTGCTACGCTTCGACTTACTCTTAACTTCTAAGCTTGACTCTAACTTCACTTGACTTTGATCCTAATTCGCCTTGAATTGGATTATGGATTCAAGGTATATGATCACATGTTTATGGATGATTTCTTGACGTTTAGATGTACCTTGGAGTGTTGGAAACAACTATGAAACATAGGTACAATACCAAGGAACATGCATGAAAAAGTGGGGAATGAATGGGAAGACTTGGCGTCCTTGGCGCTCTGAGAGGCGCGGGGCGCCAGCCCTAAAACTTCAGAGGGGCCTGCTAGCTCTCTGCTAGGCGCGCCGCCCCAATTGCTGGACTTCAGAGTCCCTTTTGGGGGGCGCTGGCAGTCGCGACGCGCCACCCCTTTCCCCAGAAAACTCGACTTTTCTCCTTCATTTTTCCAACTCTAAACCTCTTTAACTTCAATGGTTCCAGCCCCAAACACTTTGAATCATAAAAACCCTTAACAAACAATAGATTCAACTCGAAAACACCACCGGAAACATACACCAAACCAACAAGAACTTCAACACAACACAACTACAACTTCAACAAACACAACCAATCTTTCCTCGAAATTAAAACGAGTTTGGCGTGTGGGAGAAACTCAACCCAACACTATGATCTCACATACCTAGTAGGGATCACCCCCGAAGATATCCACGACGATCTTTGACGAAACCTTGCTTGATCTTCTCTTTCTCCTCTTCTTCTCCTCTTCTCTCTCAAAGCCCTAACCCTCACTCTCACTCTTTTAAAAAAAGAAAATCTGATCTAAAAATCAGCTTGGACCCTTTAAATAACCAAAATAATTGGTTAGGGAAAAGACCAAAATACCCTTAAAATTTCCGGACGGACTTCCCTGCCAACTGCCCAACTTCCAAAGGGCATAACTCACTCATACGAACTCGGAATCAAGCAAACTTGACGGCATTGGAAAGATCATTCCACGACCCTCGCAACAATAACTGGAACTAGACCTAAATCATCCTGAGCTAGGAGTTATGACTGTTCAAATTGCCGGATGTTACATTTTCTAGGAAACAAATAGCACTACATATAAAGTTAATTATGATTAAAATCATGTCCTTGATATTTATAGCGGAGTATAATATAGATGTCCACTACACCAAGAAGTTAATTTCACTTATTATCTTCATTACTTCCCTCTATTATGAAGATAACCTCAACTTTTATGATCATTACTCGTCAATATGTCCATGCATGAACAGTGATAAGATATTCATTGAATTAGAAATAAATTTATCATAGATATAATTGAGGGAAAAGAGACTATAAAGTTTTCATACGCATGCATACAAAATCTATTGTAGATAAGAATTAGATTTCGTATGCATTCTAAGAAATAAAATATATGGATCTACTCATGATAAGAATGCATATTTTAAAAGAGAAAATAATTGTTTTCGTCCAAGTGTTATTGTCTTATTTTGGTTTTGGTCCCTATGATAGCTCACTAATCATACTTAACCTTTAATTAATCAAAGTAAGTGATTTCAGTCCTCCTACTAACGGTGAATATCAATTTAAACAGATCAGTTACTTACTGTTGTCAGGGGTAATTTTGGTATTACAACAAGAAACACTTCCATGCAGAGAACAAAACCTAAAGATAGAACAAGTTTATAAATTTTCCCATAACATCCTTTCTCATACACAACCATATCCCAGCCTGACTCTCTTCCTGAATTTGAATGTGAATTAATCCTCTAATACACTACTCTATGTGTTCGTTGGTTAATGAACAATTTTTCTATTTAGTTGTCTCCCCAATTATATGAGAATACAATCCAGACACTCCTCCTGCAACACTGAAAACAACTCAGTATACTTATAAAAGAGAAATAATATCATTCAATTTAACATTAAAACTCTGAAGCAAGAATGAGCTACAATTCACGCCGGCCTGTAAGTACTCAATTAATGTAGTTCTAGGCTAAATCTTTGATTATATGAAAATATGAGTAAAAATTTGAGTTATAGGATTACTAACGCAACATCTAATATTTCACAGAAAGAATAAATATCATTTTTTTAAAAAGCTATAAGAATTATAAAAAAATTAAATATTTGTAGTGCATATTCAAAATTTGTATGACATATTACATTTTGTGTTTGTTCTACTTATAAGAATGACATAAGCATATTGTAACAACCCGTTAGGTCATTTTGAGAACTATTACTCTCTCTTTCATAAAAAGACCCTTTCCATTAAATTTAAGTGCAAAATTTGAATCATTCGTTTAACTAAGATTATTTAATTGATGGGTAATTTTTTAGGTAATTAATTTAGTTGATAATTATGATCTACATTTGAAATTTATTTAAGACCCTATACCACTTGACCCATATATAAAATGAAATTAAAAAGAGAGGGGTTTGATATTTTAAGTCATACCTCCAAAACAACGTCGGTGCGCTGCTTTAGTGATTTGTATATGAAATTGAATGATTCCACAGACATATTAATATAATAATAATAATTTGTTTTGATAGAGGGACTAGGCAAGGTCATTTATGTTATTGTAGTTGGAAAGGGTTTTGGTCATAAAGAGTTAAAAAATATTTTGTAAATTAAGTAATTATGATGACCTGAAAATTATGAAATATGAGTTAATCATTCGAAACTATAGAATTTTGATAATTCTTTTATATAATGCATATGTCAATTTTAGATATTGACTCATTGTGAAGGTTACTTGTGGCTTAATCGGTTGTTCGTTGGAAATTTCTTTATAGTTATTATCTTATGATTTAAGTTTTGACATATCGAGATAGATAATTAAATATTAGGTATATTATAATATAAGATTACCATTAGATTTATGTTATTTGAAGGAATTTGGATTTAACCCTATACTTGAATTTGGAAATATGAGAATTGACATGTTAATTGGCAATAAGTTTAGGAACATAATTATAGATTTGAGTGAGTTTTAGTCTAGGTTAGAAATATAGTAACATGAGTGTTTTTAGTTTCAAAATCTTATTGTGATTATTTATTTGAACAAATTGCATTGATTTGGAAGCTCAACAAAAGAAGAAGGCTCAAGTCTTGATGTAATTTGTAACACCCCATATCCGAAAACAAACTTTAATGCAGATTTCTAGAAGTTGTAGGTGCAACCCACGGTTGCCACCCATGGACCATAGGGTGACCCACGGCCCTTGCTGGTGGTCCGTGGCTCTCATCTGCAACCCTCCCCAAGAAACCCCCCAGAAAATACTCTAAGTGTAGACCAACGGACCGTAGGTCAGGTCACGGATCGTGGTCCGTGTCTGTAGATCAACACTTCTAGATTCAGCCTCCACTCACGATTGATGGTCGACCAGCATGGACCGTCAGTCGATCGACGGTCCGTCTATCCCGTCCGTCGGTGACCCCGACAACTTTTAAGTTAGGGGTCTTTTGGTCTTTTCCTTATGCGTTGATCCCCTAAACTACGTCGTTTAAATCATAAACTACGTGGGTTTTGTCAGTTTTAGCGTAGAAACATAACTAGAACTTACCTAAGTCAATTCATTCATCAAAACTTAGAAAATTAGAACATAAAGAGGAGAAAGAAGTCAAGAACCCTAGTTCAAGAACGCAACAAGATTCCACCAGTTCGAGCCCTGAAATCAAAAGATTTTTCCATGGAATTCGTCACTAGGTATGTGGGATTTCACTAGTGGGTTCCTTTCATCCATTAGGTCCCTAGATTTCAGTTAGAATCTTGATTCCCTTAATACTATTTAGACCTAGGTTTTCTAGAACTTCAACAGATTATCATGAACTAGTTATTTAATGATCCAAATTAGATTATCATGTTGTTATATCATTTCTTGCATAAATTTCAGAACCCTAACTATGTTGTTCTTTAGTTCTTTAATTACACATGCTAGGTCATATATTTCAGTTATTTCTGATATACATGCCTTAGTTTTTTAATATGTCATTATTAGTTAATAATGTTGCATTTTCAGTTGTATGTCAGTATTTTGAGTTATCCATTATATTACAGTAATTCAGTAATATTGTGTTAATCCCCTAATCAATTAGGAGTAACATAATACTGATTTGGACTAGGGTCAGTCACCCATTTAATACTAGAACTAAGCTCCACATATGTTGTAAGTCCCCTCTGTGGGCATCATTTAGTGCTCACGCCAGTCATGCCTCTATACCTACAGCAGGGTATATTGGGTCCTCTCGATGGGGCGTATACATCAGACTCCACATCTAGCTCATGTGGTTTTATTATCGGTTATTAGTAGATCCTATAGTTCATTCAGACTCTATTGCATTGACGACATTTCAGTAGTCAGTATTCAGTCTCAACATGTTATAAAAAATTTCATTGCATTTAGTTAGTTCAGTATTCATTATCTGTATCATGTTCAGATTATATTCATGCTTTATTTCTTGTTCAGTTATATGTTATTTCAGCTTTACTTTATCCTGCATGCTCAGTACCTTTCAAGTATTGACGCATACTATGTGCTACATCTTCTCATGATGTACGTTCAGGTTCTCAGCTTCCAGATCACGCATAGATCGATTCCCGATCACTAGCTCAACAGCATTTGTGGTGAGTCCTAAATCTCTGAGGACAACAGTCGTGTTATCTTTTCAATATTTCAGTCATTTAGTTTCAGTTTGCTAGATTTAGCTGGGGAATATCCCATCACTTCTAGTCAGTTAGAGGCAATTTTCAGACATAGTTAGATTCAACTTAGTATTTGAGTTTGATATGTCTTTTGTATTAAACTCTCAGCTTTCATATATTCAGTTTTAGTATATGGGTATTCCCCATCATTTCAGATTTACTTCATGATTAGCTTTTGCATCAGTTTATTATTCTTTAGTATGCTCATGTCATGCCAACAGGGTTAGCTTGGGGTCACTTGTGATCCTAGGTCCCGTGTTTGCATCCAGGGGTAGCCTCGGAGTGTGCCAAACTTGGTATCAGAGCACAAGGTTTAAGAGTCCTAGGATGTTTGAAAAGCAACACTAAGTAGTGCCCTTTTCATGGGTGTGAAATGCACCACATCTAATGAGAGGGAGGCTACGAAGTGTTTTAGGAAAACTTCACTTTCTTGTAACTCTTATCGTGCGTAAGGAATGAACTAATTCCTTGTTTCTAACTCAACATTATGCACTTAAGATCATGTCTCATCATAGAGCTTACAGATGGAATGCTAAAGCATGCAATGCTAACGCAGTTCCTCTAGTCCCAGACCATGAGGTTTCGAACGCATAGTTTTGGGATGTGATTCAACTTTTGGCTTAGAGTATGACCAACCAGAACAATCAGCAGGTCCTAGTTCCTACTAATAGAAATGGTGGATCAATGGTATCTAGAGTTAAAGATTTTGTTTGGATGAATCCACCTGAGTTTTTACGGTCGCAAGTTGGTGAGGACCCATATAATTTCATTGATGTGGTTAAGAAAATATTTCGAGTGATGCAAGTGACTGGTAGTGATAGGATGGAATTGGCCTCCTACTAGCTTAATGATGTGGCTCACATATGGTTCACTCAGTGGAAAAACAACAGGGGCTACTTTGTCTTTTGTAACTCCTTATATAGCAGTCAAATTCGATGTTAGACCAGAAACTCTCTCTGAACCCTTCTCAGTCTCTACTCCAGTTGGTGACCCAGTTATATCTAGACGGGTATACAGAAAGTGCCCAGTCACAGTCTCTCAGAAAGTCACCTCCAGCATATCTTGGACTTTGATCTCATTATAGGCATGTATTGGTTAAATTCATGTTATGCCTCAGTCAATTCTAGAACTAGGATTGTTCGTTTTCAGTTTCAAGATGAACCAATCTTAGAATGGAAGGGTAGTAGCTTAGTGTCTATGGGTCGATTCATTTCTTACCTTAAGGCTAGAAATATGATCTCTAAGGAATATATCTATCATCTAGTTCGGGTTAAGGATTCAAGCTCCGAAATGCCAACTCTTGAGTCAGTTCCTGCAATAAATGAGTTCCCAAAAGTGTTTCCAGAAGATCTTCGCGGGGTTCCTCCCGAAAGGGAAATTGACTTTGGAATTGATCTCCTTCCAGACACCCAACCTATTTCTATTCCTCTTTACTGAATGGCTCCAGCTGAACTTAAGGAATTGAAAGATCAGTTGAAAGACCTTCTGGATAAGGGCTTCATCAGACCCAATATTTCTCTGTGGGATGCACCAGTGTTGTTCGTGAAAAAGAAATATGGTTCTCTCATATGTGCATTGACTATCGGTAGTTGAACAACATCATAATCAAGATTAAGTACCCTATTTCTAGGATTGATAACTTGTTTGATCAACTACAGGGTGCTAGTCATTTCTCAAAGATAGACCTCAAATTCGACTATCATCAGCTCAGAGTCAGAGATAGTGACATTCTGAAAACAACCTTCAGAACTCGGTATGGTCATTATGAATTTGTAGTAATGTCATTTGGACTAACCAATGCTCTTGCAGCTTTCATGGATTTTATGAACAGAGTGTTTTAGCAGTACTTGGACTTGTTCATTATCGTCTTTATTGATGATATCCTCATTTACTCTAGGAATGAGGAAGAACATGTGACTCATTTGAGGGTTGTCCTACAAACTCTCAAAGATCGCCAATTATTCACTAACTTTAGCAAGTGTGAGTTTTGTTTACAATGTGTTGCTTTCCTTGGGCATATAGTATCCAGCGAAGGGATCTGAGTGGATACTCAGAAAATAAAAGCACTAAAATAGTGGCCTAGACCTACCTCTCCTATATATATCAGAAGTTTCTTAGGTCTAACAGGTTAGTACAGAAGGTTCGTGGAAGGATTTTTATCCATAGCCTCTCCATTTTTTAAGTTGACTCAGAAAAAGGTTAAGTTTCAATGGTCAGATGATTGTGAGAAAAGCTTCGCAGAACTGAAAACTAGGTTGACTACAACTCTTGTTTTGAATATACCAGAGGGCTCAGACAGATATGCTATCTGTTGTGATGCATCTAGGGTCGGCCTAGGTTCTGTGTTGATGCAGCGAGATAAGGTTATAGTGTATGCTTCTAGACATCTTAAGGTGCATGAGAAGAACTATCTGACTCATGACCTCCAGCTTGCAGCAGTGGTGTTTGCACTCAAGATCTGGAGACATTACTTGTATGGTGTTCACGTAGATGTGTTCACAGAACATAAGAGCCTTCAGTATGTGTTTACCCAGAAAGAGTTGAATCTTTGCTAGAGGAGATGGCTCGAGTTCCTCAAGGATTATGATATGAGTGTTTACCATCCTGGTAAGGCCAATGTAGTTGTAAATGCCCTTAGCAGACTATCTATGGGTAGTGTAGCACATGTTGAGGAAGAAATAAAAGATCTAGAAAAGGATATTCAGTGGCTTGGTCGCTTGGGAGTTCGCCTTGGGAGCATATCACAGGGTGGTGTAATAGTCTAGAATGGATCAGAATCGTCATTGGTAGCATAGGTTCATGAAAATAAAGGTAGTGATCCAATATGGCTTAAGCTAAAGGGTGCAGTCCATCAATAGAGGGTTGAGGTATTCTCCCAAGGGGGAGATGGTGTGCTTCGCTATTAGGGTCGACTATGTGTTCCTAATGTGGACGAGTTGAGACAACATATTCTTGCAGAAGCCCATAACTCCAGGTATTCTATTCATCCAGGTCCCACTAAGATGTATTGTATTCTCTCGAAAGTCTTTTGGTGGAATGACATAAAGAGGGATATAGCATATTTTGTGGCTAAGTGCCCCAATTGTCAGCAAGTCAAGGTAGAACATCAAAAACTAGGGGAGAGATCAGCATTCCTAATTGGAAGTAGGAAGTGGTCAACATGGACTTCATTATAGGTTTATCTCGTACTCGTAGACAACATGACTCCATTTGGGTGATAGTTGATAGAGTTACTAAGTCTGTGCGCTTTTTGGCGGTTAAGACTACAAATTCGATGGAGGAATACTACAGGCTTTACATTAATGAGATAGTCAGGTTTCATGGGGTTCCTTTGACTTTCATCTCAGATAGAGGTCCTCAGTTTGCCTCTCATTTCTGGAAGTCATTTCAGAAAGGTCTTGGCACTCAGGTTAATCTTAGCACAATATTTCATCCACAAACAGATGGTCAGGCAGAGCGTACCATTCAGACCTTGAGTACATGTTGAGAGCTTGTGTGATCGACTTCAAGGGTAGTTGGGATGATAACCTTCCTTTTATAGAGTTCACCTACAATAATAGTTACCATTCCAGCATTTAGATGGCCCTTTATGAGGCATTGTATGGGTGTAGATGTAGATCTCTAGTTAGTTGGTTTGAAGTAGGTGAATCAGCCTTGATAGGACCATATTCATTTCATGATGCTATGGAGAAAGTGCAACTCATTAGAGATAGACTTAAGACGCCCAGAGTCGCCAGAAGTCGTATGCAAATGTGAGGAAAAGGGAATTAGAGTTCCAACTTGATGATTGGGTTTTCCTGAAAGTGTCACCTATGAAGGGGGTGATGAGATTTGGCAAGAAAGGGAAGCTCAGTCCTAGATATGTAGGCCTTTACCAAATTCTGAAAAGGATTGGAAAAGTGGCTTATGAGTTAGAATTAGCAGCAGTGCATCCAGTCTTTCACGTTTCGCTATTGAAGAAGTGTGTGGGCGATTCAGCATCCATAGTGCCATTGAAATTCTTGATCGTCAGGTTATAAGGTTGAGAAACAAAGAAGCTGCTTCAGTTAAGGTTTTATGGAGGAGTCAGTCCGTAGAGGGAGCTACTTGGGAAGTAGAAGAAGCCATGAAGGCCAAGTATCCTCACCTCTTTCCTTCCAATTCCACTCCAGCTTGAGGTAATAGTTCCTCTTCAATTTTTCAGTTATTCATGCCTAGATTCAGTCTTAGTATAATGTTCCCCCAGTTTACACTTGCATTTTCAGCGTATTTGCATGTTCTTGGATCTTAGTTCAGTGAGAAATCTTTTTTTAGTATCTTGTGGTAGGGTTTGCAGCTCTCTCCCTCCATTTCAGCTAGTTTAGTCTTCATTCGAGGACGAATGTTCCTAAGGGGGAGATAATGTAACACCATGTATATGAAAATAGACTTTAATACAGATTTCCAGAAGTTGAAGGTGCAACCCACGGACCGTAGGGTGATCCACGGCCCATGATGGTGGTCTGTGGTCCGTTTCCGTGGATCAACCCCCCTTTTTTTAGCCTCCAGTAATTATTGACGATCGACCAGCACGGACCATCAGTCGATTGATGGTTCGTCGGTCTCGTCCCTCGGTGACCCCAACAACTTTTGAGTCTGGGGTCTGTTGGTCATTTTCTTATGCATTGGACCCCTAAACTACGTCGTTTAAACCCTAAACTACATCGTATTGGTCAGTTTTAGCCTAGAACATAACTAGAACTTACCTAAGTAAATTCATTCATCAAAACTTAAAAAATTAGAATGTAAAGAGGAGAAAGAAGTCAAGAACTCTAGTTCAAGAATACAGCAAGATTCCACCAGTTCCAGTCCTAAAATCGAAAGATATCTCCATGGAATTTTTCACTAGGTATGTGGGATTTAACGAGTGGGTTCCTTTTGTCCATTAGATCCCTAGATTTCAGTCAAAATCTTGATTCCCTTAATACTATTTAGACCTAAGGTTTGTAGAACTTCAACAGATTATCATGAACTAGTTATTTCATGATCCAAATCATATTATCATATTGTTACATCATTTCTTGCATGAATTTCAGAACCCTAGCTATGCAGTTCTTTAGTTCTTGAATTACACATGCTAGGTCAGATATTTCAGTTATTTCAGATATACATGCCTCAGTTTTTGAATGTGTCATTATCAGTTAATAATGTTGCATTCTCAGTTGCATGTCAGTATTTTGAGCTATCCAATATATTACAATAATGAAGTCATAATGTGTTAACCACTTAATCAATTGAGAGTAACATAATACGGAGTTGGATTATGGTAAGTCACCAATTTAGTCCCAGAACTACGAGCCACATGGGTTGTAAGTCCCCACTATGAGCATCATTTAGTGATCACGCTAGTCATGCCTCTATACCTGTGGGAGGGTATATTGGGTCCTCTCGATGGGGCGTATTCATCGGACTCCACATCTAGCTCATGTGGTTTTATTATCGGTTATTAGTAGCTCCCATAGTTCAGTCAGACTCTATTGCATTGACCACATTTCAGTACAGTCAGTATTCTGTCTCAGCATGTTATAAACTTGGTCATTGCATTCAATTAGTTCAGTATTCAGTATCTATATCATGTTGAGATTATATTCATGCTTTATTGCTTGTTCAGTTATATGTTATTTCAGCTTTACTCTATCCTGCATGCTCGATACCTTTCAAGTATTGATGCATACTCTGCGCTACATCATCTCATGATGTAGGTTCAGGTTTAGATCAGTTCCCGATCTCTAGCTCAACAACATCAGTGGTGAGTCCTCAATCTCTGAGGAAAACAATCATATTATCTTTTCAGTATTTCAGTCATTTAGTTTCAGTTTGCTAGATTTAGTTGGGGCATGTCCCAAAACTTCTATTCAGTTAGAGGTCATTTTCAGACATAGTTAGATTCAACTTAGTATTTGAGTTTGATATTTCATTTGTATTAAACTCTCAGTTTTCATATATTTAGTTTTAGTATATGGGTATTCCCCATCATTTAACATTTACTTCATGATTGGCTTCCACATCAATTTATTATTCTTTAGTATGCTCATGTCATACCAGTAGGGTTAGTTTGGGTTCACTTGTGATCCTAAGTCCCGTGTCCGTGTCCAGGGGTAGCCTCGAGGTGTGACATAATTATTCGATTATTTGAGGCAACTGGATTTCTCGACCCTTGTTAAGTGTATAGAATCATGTATTTCCTTGTGGTATGTGTTGGAGAGTAATGAGACTTGGTGATTGGTTGAATTATCCATATTGAATATTTGTATTGATGAAAAAGGGGTAATAAAAGGTAATGTGATTAATTATTTGTGTGTGATGTGATGAGAATGATTTGAAAGGCTTATTGATTAATTTTTTATGTCTTGTCACGATTGTGTTGTTGTGAATTGTGCATTGCTATGTAAATAGTCATCTTCTCATTGTTTGTGTGAACATGTCATTTGCATTGGTTCTGAGATATGGTTGTGACAGGTGTTATGTGAATTGAGGAAGAATAGGAAATTAAAGAGTATGTAACATTTCAAAGGACGTGTCACGCGATGCGATAGATATTATGATTTAAGAGACATATTGCACGCCGCGATGGATTTTATTATCGAGGGACGTGCCGCACGCCGCAACAAATTCTATTATCAAGGGACATGCCATAATGGATTTCTATTTTTGAGGGTCGTGTTGTACTCTCCGATGGATGTATGGAAAGCTATATACCCCATGGATCTCGGACTGAGAAACAGTGGGTGTGTATCTCTAGGTCCGACATACATCACCATACTTGACATTGCATTGCATATCTTTATCATTTGTGAACTTCGGAGTGCCTTTCAGTGGAACTTGTGAATGATGAAGTTGATCATGTTTGTTGCTGATCTGTAATTGTTGGAATGTTGTAATTGAGTTGTATGCTATGAAATTGTGAACTGTTAGGTTGAGCTGATTTTATGCAGGTTGTAGTTGTGGAGGTTTGGTTGGGATGGCAGGAGTACCCATATTATATATTCTTAACTTGTGTTTAGGAGTTCACTTGCTGAGTACCGTGTGGTTTGGTACTCACCCCTTGCTTCTACATTTGCGTAGATTATGAGCCCGAATCTTTATGATACTCTCTCTTATATTCTTGTATGAGGCTTCCTAGGGCGATTTGTGAGGTAGTTGATTGTCATCTCAGCAGACCTTTTTACTCATACTTATGATCTTGTTCTAATTTAGAGACAACATCATTAGAGACTAGTTTATTTCTTTCAAATCTATTGTAATACATTAGAGGGTTGTATATGTGACAACCAAGTTTTGGGGGTATATTTAAGTTAATTATGAATTTCCACATTATTTTATAGTATTAGACTTTTATTCTTGCTTTACTTCCGCACTTATCATATTATTTGGGTTCAAGTTGCCTTGTCTTGGTGGGATAAGAGAGTGCGATCACATCCATTTTTGGATTGTGACACATATTCTTGTTTTTCTTTAAAACAATAGATGAAAATGAAGTTTACATAAACTATGATACAAATAATTCAATGTTTTTTAAAAACTGAAGTTTACATAACTCAAATTCAAAATTATTTTAGATTTTCATAATTGGTTACATATTTTTGTGTTGGATTTATATCATTTACATTTTCTATTAGAGATGTTTATTATAATAATACTAATATATTCTACCTTTTTTTCACACGACAGATGAAGGTGAAGATTCATATATGTACATCATTAAATTACACTATAAGGTTGGTGGATGTTTGAGCGATGAACTATGTTAATGGTCGTATAGCTTATTATGACTATTGCAATGGAGATAAAAATTCCATTATTCAGATGAGGCAATGTATCAAAAATTTTAAAGTCACTGATAAAAAGGTGAAATATTGGTTCAAGTTTGGGCCTTATTTTGAGACAAGTATAAAACTTTTGTCAACTTATTTAGATACATATAACCTTGTCTATGAAATACCTAATAGTAGAGAAGTGGAAATATTTGTTAAGCACACGAAAGAGGACCAATGAAACTATGAAATAGCTGATTCTTAGAGGAACCCACAACAAGGCGGTGAAGATTTTGGAGATATGAATATAATAGAGAAAAGTAATGAGAGTGATGCCACATGTGAAGAACTTGAGTCATTTAATGACTCTGATTATTCCTTGGAAGAAGATGATATATTTCTCTGATAAAATCATTGACTCTAATGTATAATGGGTTGGCCTTAATGGGAGAAATAGAGAAAAATAAGGTAAAGAAAAAACAATGGAGGCTGGAGTTGCCTTAGACATGTTGGCTAGGTTTCCCAATGACACTCAAGAAAATGATTGTGCTAAATTGATGAGTCGAGGATTTCAACTCATTTAGGGCTTAATATTCAAAGTTTTAGTGTCCTCAAGGCCTACTTTATGCTCTAAACTGATGTCAAAATGTTAATTTGCAACAAGGAAGGTAAAAGCGCAAGGCAAGGACATTATCGGGCAAAAAGGAGCGAAAAAGCTTAAGAAGCTAAAGAAAAGCAAGGTTGGTACTCACCAAAGAGCCACTCGGTGAGTCGCTGAGTGGACCTTCAGCTCGTTAAAAGTTCAAGCAGTCCAGCCCATGGATAAGACCAACTCAGCGAGCAGATTGGTGTTTTAGTGAAGCGTCGAATGGATTAGCGATGTCAACCTTGATCGCCTAAATTCACAGAAGAGAGATGGTGAAGGCTAAGTCAAGAAGGCGATTGAAAGGAGCATTTGGCGCATCACCGACTAAGTCGGTGAAGCCTAACTTATTTCACCAAATGACTTCGTAGCTGAAATTCTGGGAACGTATAAATGCAATTTTCAAAACAAGGAAAAGATTTCCCACATTTTCCAGTTCTGGGTTTTTGATCCTCAACATTCTAAACATTATTCTTACACTTTTTGAGTAGAGATTTATGGTTGGTTTGATTTTTAGTTTAATTGAAGCGTTTGAAGACTTGTGGATTGTCGCCTAATCTGATGGAAAATATAGTTGGTAACAAGTTCTTGCTCTTTATGATGTTTGGCTAAAACCCACATTCTTGGGTGTGTGATTATGTAATTGAATGTTTCAATAAGCTTATGGATGTTAGTATTTACTGATTTTATTGTTTATTGGAAGTGGGTTCATTTAATAGTTGAGTTTTAATTGATGAATTGTAGTTGCAAATACAATTCTAGTTTAGCATTCTAAGCTTGTTTGAGAAAAAAGTATTAGAGTTAAAACTACACTACTAAAAAAATAGTGAATACCGACCTACAAATACGACCTCCGGAGGTCGGTATTCCTTGAAATACCGACCTAAAACCAACATCCCAACTTAGGTCGGAAAAAGCTTGGTCGCTATTTAATACCGACCTCTGGAGGTCGGTATTTACTGACCTCGAGAGGTCAGTTTTTATTTTATGTCGGAAAATCCATATATTATTATTTTTGACTTTCTGAGGTCAGAATTGAAATACCGACATTCGGAAGTCGGCATTTTTATTTTTGTAATGTTGAAATTCTGAACTCCGGAGGTCGGTATTTTTGTTTCATTATTTTTAAAATTCCAACCTCCGAAGGTCGGTATTTTTATTTTTGTATTTTAAAAATTCCGACCTCCGGAGGTCGGTAATTTTATTTTTGTAATGTTGAAATTCCGACCTCCGGACGTCGGTATTTTTATTTTTGTAAATGTTGAAATTCCGACCTCCGGAGGTCAGTATTTTTATTTTTGTAATGTTGAAATTCCGACCTCCAGAGGTCGGTATTTTTATT
>JAJOOO010010609.1:0-44233 GCA_029582685.1 Solanum piurae
AAAGTGTATTATACATGTATTAAAAGTGATCAAGTGAAAAAAAAATGTTATTGCTATAAATGGTAAATATTTTTTATTTATAGTATATTTATGTAAGTTTCCCATATATATATATATATATATATATTATTTTGACTTGGGACACCTATTAAAAAAAAATAATCTCCGTCTTAATTTATGTGACACATTTGAATTTCGAGATTCAAACAAGTCTATCTGTGACCGTAAATTTTTCATACATCTTTTAAATATTTGAATTGTCAATTATTGTGACTTATAGTACTTTTATGTAGTTAAAAAAAATATAAATTTCATTTTTTTTAAATGAAGATTTCATGAGTTGACTCTCGAAAAACGAAATGTCACATAAATTGAAACAAAGGGAGTAATTGATATAGTGAGTTTATCATTTTACCCCTATTAATTGATAGAATTTCAAAATCAATTTATTTATCAAAGAGGTTCTACCTTTTTCAAAAGTTTTAACTATCTAAATAGATTGAAGGTATAATGGGTGAAAAACAATATCATTTCTTGATTTGTCAAAAATAACAAGTAAAAAGTTAAAATTGGACAACGAAAAAGGGACAGAGGGAGTATTAGAGCATGATATCTTACTTTGGTGTCATGTGTGATTCCATCACCTTTAGCACCATAATCTAAAACATTAAAGACATAAAAATTCTCAATATTTGATTCTTGTGACCTAGCATTGCATGTTGCATTCTCCAAAGTCCAAACTACAATAGATTACTAAAACCAGCAAAATAACTAACTTCATGGGATTTCTACTAAACCTCAACATTTTGAATGAGAGAAAGATTTAATAGATGTACTCTCTTAATTTGAGTATTATTATTATTATTGATGATATATATAGGCTTAATATGTCTAATAAACCAAATTAGTACTGTACAATCATGTGACCAACATGCATTACGTATATATACCTTTCTTGTAGTGTGGGATAAGTTTATTATTCATTAATTCTTACTACCAAAAAACATGAAATTAGCTACGGAATTTATAGATAATTTCTAACTAATTCGTGGCTAAATATATAGCTCATAATTGAATTTTTGTATCATTCTTTGCTAATTCATAGCTAAATGGAATTAACATGAAGCTTTTATTGTTTAGTTATGAAATATTTTTCATCGTCAATTTCGTATTTTCTTGTAGTGTCTTGTGTTTACCAGCAAACGAATTGAAAATGAAGTACAATATTTAATTCATTACAGACGAAAACACTGAGACATAATTATCGAGTACTTAATGATTTCTATATGACTATATGTTGTTAATTATATCTTGCTAATTAGGTATTTTAGTTAAAAAGAATTAATAGGAATATTTTGTTTAGGCTAAAAAGAATATTAAGTAGGTGTTACGTGTGCATGAAGAAGAAGTGTTTTTCATCCTGCTGATGATGAATCATTTGACTCAACACTCGTTCTTGCCTTGTAAGTGATATTTTCTTGAAATCATGAAATTTCATTACTTCGTATATAATTTATGTGACACATTTCGTTTTTCTAGAGTCAATCTGTTTAAGTTTGACAGAGAATTTGCTCATGGAATCTTCAATTTTTTTAAAAATGAAATTTATATATTTGTGAGCTAAAAAGTACCATAAGTCACAATAATTGACAATTCAAAATATTTAAAAAATATATGAGAAATTTATAATAAAAAATAGACTTATTTAAATTTTGAATTCGAAATGTGACACATAAATTGAGACAAAGAGAATATTATTTTTAATACCGTACATGCTTATGAGCATTTTGATTGTCTGCAATAGTGCTCAAAATGATTAGGGGGTTGGGTTGATACTTGCAAATAGGGTTGTACATAGTTCGATTAACAAGAAAATGTTTGGTGGTTGTAAAATGGATGTCCACATAAATATATATTGTGTTGTAATATAAATGTATACACAATATATTTTGTCTTGTAACATATATACACAATATACATTGTAAAAGTATATAAATATTGTTGTGGTATCATTAAGTTTTTTCTTGTTCAGAATTATTCATTAGTCAATGATACTATAAGAGTATATGTATATTGTTGTGGTATCATTAAGGTTTCTTGTTAAGAAATTACTCATCAGTCAATGATACTATAATTCGAGGGTCACTAAAGGCGTATTTCTCCAAATTAGGAAGCCACATCTTGATCTCTTTATGATTATCCCATGAATTTATGGAATTTTCAAGATGTCTTCTCAAGGAAATATATTACTTTTTATTTAGGCATTAGCTAAGGTTTAGGGTAAAGTTGCCTCCAATAATCCTAACTGACATAGAACTCATTTTGTAAAGTCCTATAAAATTTCGATGTCTACACGTACCCCTAAAATTATTTGTATATCATGAAAGCATTATTCAATTATTCAAGAAAATAACACAACATAGCTAGGCAGTACATGTATCTTTTTGATAAAATGAGAGAATTCCTAATTAATTTTTCAGTAATACTTTTTATTGTTTCCTTTTTATGTGCCTAAGTAAGGTACAATTGATCTCTAGAATGACAACGAAAGGTGAGATAAGATTATCGAAGCATATGTATATGAATATCACAAGTATTCTTAATTATTAGTTGATTAAAGTATTAAAACTTATTTTGTATTTCCTTTTCTATTACTCCATTTGTTTCAAAAAGAGTGATCTAGTTTGATTTGACACATAATTTAAGAAAATACAGAAGACTTCTGAATCTTGTGGTCCTAAATTAAAGTTACGTCAAATGTACAAAATTGTCCTTTAATCTTGTGGTCTTAAACATGTCACGTGGAAAGCTGAAATTAAAATATTACCAAAAAAAAAAAATATGTCATTCTTTTTTAAACAGACTAAAACGGAAAGTAGATCATTCTTTTTAAAACAGAGAGTAATATTTTCTTGGTTTTTAGGATAGGTAGTGCCAAATGATGACCAGTCACAAATATAATCAAGACAGCAAGTTATAGAAGCAAACTGAAATGTATTAACATTGCTAATCTTTTGTTATTAATTTACATGAAGTACGCAATAGGTATCTGGCCCATACGTATCAGATATTTTAATTCATCAAGGTTAGAACAGATGTGAAAAAAATATCTAATACTATTTTTATATCTTTATTGGAATTTGAATATGAGATCTCATGAGTCTCAACCTACCTATAAGCTAATCCATTGACCACTAAATCACACTCTTTATGTTTGGCTCGACCAGTGGCGTAGCCACATCCACTCCAGGGTGTCGGAAAGTTATGTTGTATATGTATATATATACAACGTAACTTTCCGACACCCTGGAGTGGATGTGGCTACGCCACTGGTCGAGCCAAACATAAATATATATATATATATATATATCAAATTCTAAATTTAAAGGAGGCAAAAAGGTCTGGTGAACCCTTATACTTGTACAAATTTGTATTATGGACCCTTCTATTTAATATTTTACCAATGGAACCCTTAAACTCAATAACATATGGTATATCAAACCCCTCTTACCATTGACCATGCTGATGTCAGCATGTGACATTAAGATAGTTGAGTTGGCGAGAGAGTATCTACTCGCGTGTTAAATGCAAGTGAATATCATATTTCAATTTAAAAAAATATTAAAATCATACAAGAATAAAATAAAATAAAATAAAAAACATTTTTCTTCACCCACTCAACCCTTTTTCAACCATTATCATCCCTGCCCAACCACTATTTCATCTAATTCAGATCTCAAAATTGGCATTAACACATCCTTTAGTCTACTGATTCACCGATGAAGGAGAGAGTGACGATGTTTGTCGGAGTTCACTGATTCGGAGTGGAGTGAGAGCGAGAGAGAGGTGGCGCTGGCTCTGGCTCCTTTTTCTACTAAACGGGAGGCGGCGAGGAGGTTTGCCGGCCGAAGTTGATGGTGCAGCAACGGGTTGCTGGATTTGTGGAGTTGGAGAAGAAAGAAAGGAAAATGGCGAGGGTCTATCGGAGATGGAGACAAGTGAAGGAGAGAATATGTGATTTCACTGGTAAGAGGAGTGGCGGCGGGTGCGACGACTTTCTCCGGTGAAATTTGGCCATTTCACCATGGGAATGGAGGAAGATGTACGGTGGACTCCCAAATTTTAGTTTGAAGAAAAAAAATTAAAATTTTATTATATTAGCACCTTTTATTTAATAATATTGGTTAATTTATTTTAAAAAATAATTAAAGAAGATTAATATGACATGTTATTAATTTATATGACATGGATTACATGTCATCTATTTAAGGGAGAGTGAACTACACACATGGTAGGAGAGGTTTAAAAATCTTCTTTTGATTGAATCTAAGAGTCCAGTTGATAAATTGTTAAGTAGAGGGGTCCATAATACAAATGCGTACAAGTTATGCTTTTGGCACAGTAGTAATGAATGTTCATTTGAATGAAGGAGTTTTGGGTTCGAACCCCAAATAGCACAATATTTATTTTATTTTATTTTGACAGTCACACACCATTATTCTTGGGGGCTCAACCTTATTACCAGTACAAGAAATTCCACTTTTTTGTGGTGACAATGGTCGCAACTGAAGACTAGAAAATCCTACTAAATGACCACTAAATCACACTCTTACATGTTTGTCTTGACTTTGTAACATTTGTGAATGTGAAATATCATATGTGTGGCTTATGGTCTCATGCATTCATCATTAGAAGTATCATGTCATATATTATCATTGTGACCAAGATATTCCTCTTAATTTAGATTCCATTTGTCTCTCTAAAAGATAATTATTCTTGAAATTTCACATAATTGTCATGGAAATTAATCAAATAGTCGGAATCCAAAGAGAAGATTCCTCAACCTTATTTCGTAATCAAATGATTAGCTAAAATCAACGTGTCGATCAAAGAGGGATATATATATATATATGATTTAAGTCGAAAAAGGGACCAAGAAGCTAGATATATCTATATAGATATATCTAGCTTCTTTGGTCCCTTTTTTGACTTAAATTCCTTCGATGAACTTAAAAAAAATGTACTTTCAAGTGTTGAGTAGAATTACCATCAATGGATTACAATATTGATAACATGATCTTTAGAGATGTCCTAACTATCACGCCTTCAAATTGAGCTGAGATGTGATTGACATTTGAAGAATCTAATCAAACACTTAATTTACATGATCATTGAATATTGTTTTCACTAGTCAATTAGTGCAATTACCTGTACACAAACATAAACTACATCGAAATAGCCACAGTCTAAACTCCTACCTTATTATGAATTCTTTCAAACACTTTTGCAAAAAGAAATCTTCAAAGAATCTTCACATAAACTTTATTGGAATTGGAGAGGAAGAAGAAGAAGGACGCGTCTTTTGTTTCTCCTGTTTTGAGAAAGATACATTATTTCTCTGAAAGAGAAATCTTTTATAATCCTAGAGGGACACAATTTTTTCAAATAGTTGTGTATCTTCCCTTTTATTAATAATATAATATATATATAACAATTATATATTATTTATTTATTAATATGGATTCAGATTGACTCACATGGGTGACCTGTTCCAATTTTCTTCATCTCCCACTCATGCATAGTGAGTCAACTTTCATTCCTATTTTGTAGCTTCATACTAATTAACAACTAGACCGTGTAATCAGTTCATACTTTGAGATCTTCGTTGCTATACATCAGTTAGGAATAACATCTCGATCAATGAAACTTAGAGTAAATTATAGTATGCAGTACCCTAGATCATTTATCACATTCATATTTCTCATCATCTCTTTTTCTTATTTTTGAGGTTCATCATTATGTACTTGTCTCATAGGCAAACATAAAGGACTTCAATGAACATAATTGATGTGATAATATCCAATGAATCTCTAAGATAGCAAACACCAAACTGGATCTCAAGAAATTAAATAAAGGCGTGAGGGTACAACATGAAAATTACATATAACTTTCAGGGCTTCACATGATAGAAAGTAGAGACTAAAAATGTATCGCCCATATGGATCACTATATGCATATATGATATGAAACATGTATCACAATCCTTACTCCTTTTCTATGGAGCATATGTCTTTTATTAATTAAATAATATGCAGATGTCTAACTTTGAGTTTACAAATCTACTCATCATTTTATTCTTTAGAACTCACACCTGCATTAGAAACAGATTAACTCATTTTAATCACAAATGATTGAGCACAAACTAACAAACGATATTTTGATTATAAACTTTCTGCCCTCTATTATCACCACTTCTGATAATAATTATTTTATAATTGTCTCATCTCCACTTGTCACTTGGACAATAAAGGTGATTGCCATTTGCATGTGCGAATAAGTCAATTTTTTTGTCTGTTTATATCTCAAAATTTTATGTACAGTACATAAAAAAATGAAATATGCATATGAACCAACAAGAATGGAGAATTAGGCATAAACCAACATTAACTTCAATAATGTGAATATACAAAAACATGCTTGGAAAAATAAAATATAAATACATCAACATCTATGTAAACCCAATAACTTCATATGTCTCTCGTAAGCATCACATGCTATGAATTTTGTTAAGGGATTGATACATAGATATATATTTCATGTTCACTTCCTTTTGTACTACCATGTCTCTTACAAATTTATTTTTTAATTCAATATGATTCACCTTTCCATGGTACTTTGAATCCTTTGTATAGGCTATTACAGTCTGACTATCACAATTGATTATGACAGGTTCAACAACATTGTTATTCACACCCAAGTGAAGTAGAAAATGTTTAAGTCAAACAGCTTCTTGCATAGCAGATGAAAGTGTTACAAATTCGATTTTTATTGCAGATAAGGCTATACATGACTATTTCTTGCTAATCCATAATATGGCACCATCATAAGAAAGAATGCATAACCAGAGATGGATTTTCTCTCATTTAGATCTCCTCTCCAATCAATATTTGTATTGCCTTTGAGTAGTAGATTATTTCCTGGATAACATGAGGAATAATTGATTGTGCCTTTGAGATACCTCAATATTCTTTTAACTGATTTTTCAGTGTTGCAGTCCTAGATTGAATTGATCTGCTAACTAACCCAACAACATAACAAATATCTGATCTAGTACACTTCATAGCATACATAAAACTTCTAACTACATTGTCGTAAGATTTTTTTCTCATTTGTTCCTTCTTATGTGAAGTCTGAGGTCATATCTGAGGGCATATCGTTCGATTCAAACTTTGAAGTGTTTATGGATTTGCATATTGAAATGTTCAAGAATTTTCTTAATGTAAGATTATTGTATAAGAAATAACAATCTCTTCGAACAATAAAATCTTAACTCCAAGGATGTATGTTGCTTCACCATATTTGTCATCTCAAAAGTAGATGATAACCACTATTTTGTTTCTTTTACAAAATTAATGTCACTTAGATAAGATCACAAACTTATCTTTGAATCTTTTGATGTATACACAATGATCTTCATGAATCATAAAAAAACCATACAATTTGATCGCATTATGAAAACATAAATATCATCGTCTAGAAGATTGTTTAAGGCCGTAAATCGACCTTTGAAGTCGATATACCTTATTTTTTTCACCTTTATTAACAAAACCTACAGGGTATTCCATATAGATTTCTTCTTCTAGTTCTCCATTGAGGAATGCAATTTTCACATACATTTGATACAATTCAAGATCCAACTTAGCCACTATAGATAAAATTACTCTTATTGAAGTAAAGTGTACAATTAGTGAAAAAGTTTATTCATAATCAATTCCTTCCTATTGTGTGTAACTCTTAGCTACCAGGTGAGCTTTGAATCTCTCGATATAACTATCTGTCTTACGCTTGATTTTAAGAATCCACTTATTTCTAATTGCTTTTCGGCCTATAGGTAGATCAACCAATTTGCATACTTGGTTAAATTTCATTGACTCAATCTCTTCTTTCATTGTTTTAAATCATTTTTTTTGCGAGACATGTAAGAGTCTCATTTATATTTCGTGGCTCTTCATCATCTGGAGTAACTATAAAAATTTTCCTTCATTCTCAAATCGACGACATAAAATATGTGGATGACTTATTTGTCAAGGTTGAGATTGACAAATTGATTTATCAATTGGCAAGTTATTCTCACTCGAACCAGAAAATATAAATGAAATTTGGTACATATGATGTATTTGTGGAAATAGGAGCTAATCTATGCATGCATAAATTTTTATAAGATGTTGTCTGCAAAGCTCACAAATGGGATATGGAATGAAAAAAATCTGAGGATATTGAGAAACAAAATTGATCTTGGAAAGCTATAGCTAGAGAGATTATATATGCAATTGCTCCTCCTAAAATACGTATGCTAGTTCATAGTTTCATTTTTTAGAATAACTTTGTGTTATTCTGTTTTAGCAGTGCTGAGATGTAGCTTGCTATGAAATTTAAAGTACAATTTTGGTGGTTTATGAAAAGCTAGTTATCCGAAAAAATATTATATTATATGTTGTTGCTACTAAATAACCAAGTCTCGGATCCATAAATAAAATAATTCTCGTGATATTTATTAATTATTAATTATCAATTTTTTTTGTTAATAATGGGCATTACGTAGAGAATTTTCGTTTTGATTTGGTTGTTTCAGAATAATTTAAGTTGTATATGATTCTTTTTACTGATTTGTTGGTCTTGAAACAAATTTGATTGTTTATAATTCAATTTGAAATCTCTATCATTTTATGAAAATATGTTGGATACAACCCTATAAGAAAATATTTTTTTTGGACCTAAAATTTATTTAAAATTGAATAACTATTGACATTGTTAACATATTAATGCTTGATATCATTCAAAACAAATATAACTATTTTAAAGAAAATTAAACAGTTAATGAGTAACAATACAATTAATTAATTAAAAATCTTAACTTAGCTTTGTCCCAATTTCACAATAATCACAAAAAAAGGATTGATATTATTCTATCCATTTATACATAAATTTAGAGTTTGAACTACTCTCATTATTTTTAATACTTTATTTATATACTTTCTATTTAACCCTATGAACTGACAAAATTTCGAATTGATTTATCTTAAGTGCTTTAAAGTTAAAATAATTTTTCAGCACTTGTAAAATGTTGATATAAAAAAGAAGAAGCTAATAATAAAAATAAATTAAAAATCATAATTTAAAAATGCTAACTTATAACTTTTCACTTATAAATCAAAAGTAATAAGCCAATCTAAACATAAGCACAACCTCGCTCAATCCTCATTTATTCAGGCCGGACATAAAAATCACATTCTAAAATGAAGAAATTACATAAATGGGCCATAAAACTCAAAATAGTTACATGTTCATACCCCAATCCAAATTAATTCAAGAAATACTCATTCTCTAAAAATAAATAAATTTACTGCCCATACCTCCATTCATTAATACTGATAATTTTTGCTTAATTGATGCTAAAGCAAATCATACACTGTATTGATATCATTAAGGTAGATAATTTCATTTAATTAATACTAAATCAGTATATATATAAATGAAATTATCAGTCTTAATGATATATCAATACAATATAGGCAAGGCGAAGCTATTGCATCGGAAGGGAGTTCTGCCGAACCCACTGGCTTTTCCGTAGACCCTATATTTGTATTAAAATATGAAGTACAATATATATATATATATATATATATATATTTCTTTCGAACCCATAAGCACACTAAAGCGTTTGACCCAGTGGCCGCTCTACACCCTTGTTTCCTTATTCGTTTTTAGTGAAGGCTAAAATCATTGTTTTTTTAAAAATTTAGAATCCACTGACATGAAATTCTGGCTCCGCCTCTGAATATACGATAGTAATTTAGTATTAATTAATTAAAATTAGTTGAAATTATTTAATAGAGTATTAATATAAAGGAATATGTATTTATAATTATTTTACTTTATTTGCTTAGTTTCCAGCTCTAAAATTTGTAGCCCAATCGTATAAAAAACCGGTCCAATGAGCCCAAACGACGGCTTTACCTAGAGAACGCTAACCATAGCTTGTAACACTATGACTCTGTGAGCAAAGCTGCTGGTTTGCTTGAAATCATGGCTGCTGCGGTTGCTGTTGCTCTTCTTTCATGGAAAATTGAAATTTTAAAATTGACGGTTGGTGGTTTTTCTTTTCTGATATCATTATTTTTTTTAAAGTTTCTCCGATTGCTTAGGCATTTTCCATCTAGGTTGCTGGGTTTGTTTGGGAAGAAGAAGGGATCAGGATATGTGTGTTTCTTTTGTAGCAAAAAATAGTTCTTTTTCTTTTCTTTCGTCATCTAGTAAAGAGTTAGGATGTGTGTGTTTCATGATTTATTGTATTAAACAAATAAATGATTTTGGCAAAATAGAGAAGCTTTCTGAGACAGACAGCCTCTTTGCTCTCTCAGTCAAAATGCATCTTTTGATAATTAAACTTATTATCTGAGAATACCAAATTTCATTTGTGAAAGTTGTTCTAGCTTGTGGCATGGCCATAAGGCTTGTTCTCGTGTGATAAGAAGAGGCAAGTGTGACAAAGAAAGAGAGAGTGTTGATGAAAAGTTGCATGGAAGGGTGGATCAGGTGATGAAGGGTTAGAGGAGGAGGTAGGGGTACGGAGATAGAGGAGGGGGGAAGGGGAAGGGGAAGGGAAAGGGAAGACAGTGGTGGTGGTTGTGGTGGCACTGAGAGAATCAGGAAGGAAGGGTGATTAGTGGTGGGGATAGTAGTAGAGAGTGAAAGAGTAATGAGAAAAAAAACTAAAAGCAAGGAGAAAGATCAAATTTACCCTTAAGCTTCCACCATTTGAAAAATAAGGGGTTATCTAGCTCAGTTGGATAACAACAAGGGCACATTTGACTCCAACTAAAATTGGAGGGTAAATTTATACCATTTCATGTAGTTCAATGGTGGATTTAACCTTTTGCCTTTCGAAAAATTAACTTTGGAATTAAACCAAGATTACTAATCCTAGTTTGTTTTAGATTTGATAGTTGTTAATTTCATCGATTCATGTCTAATTAGTTTTAATAGTCAAACTGGTTTTTAGTCAAAGTAGAGATACATTATTATAAATACGAGCGCTACTATATCTTTTATTGGCGAAGTTAAGTGAAGATTAAATTAAGATCAAAAGATTATGAGTAAAAGTCTATACCTCGTTCATTTGCTAGTTTGTTAACACTTTTTACCTAGTCATTGTGCATCTTTTACTTGTGGGTAAGTTACTTTTTGTGATATTTCAATACTTTCAGGTTTCCATCATTGGTGTATGTGGTATGGGAAGAGTTGGAAAGAATACTTTGGTGAAAAATTTGAATAATGAACTCATAAAGACTATTGCGTCAGGCTCTAAACTGTCTTTTGGTCTTATGGTATGGGTTACAGTTCCCAAACCGCCAGTAGACATAAACAAGATTCAAACAAAAATTGCCAATAGAATAGACGTAAAGGTTGATGTCAACAAAAGAGTACAAGACGTTGCCAATAAAATTCATCAAAGACTCAAGCAAGAAATGAGCTTAGTTCTTATACTGTATCATGCTTGGTAAGCTATAAGTTTGGATTATGTAGGTGTGCCCCAACTTGAAAATCTCACAAGAAACAAAGTAATTATTAACTTCTTGTTTTTGGATCTTTGTAGGCAAATGAAAACATACACCGAAACAAAGGTGTACACTATGAATGAGGATGAATCTTGGCAACTGTTTGTCAAAAAAGCAAAAGATAATGCCTCTTTGGAGCATATTCAACCATTCGCAAAGGCAATTGCAAGAGAGTGCAATGGTTTACCTTTAGCAATTGTTGTTATTGGAGCATCTGTGAGGGAAGAAGAGGGTTGCGTTGTGGAAAGACTTTAGAATCACTTGGAATGTCCAAACCTCATAACAAATATGTCAAAAAGAGAGGTGACATTCAAAGTTGTTTCTTGTATTGCTCCTTATATCCAATGGCTATTCCAACAGATGATCTCATACACATTGCCGATGGGCAGATGGGTTACTTGGTGAACGTAACACATGAAGCCTACAATACGGGAATCACAATGATTGAGAGTCTAAAAGATGCCTGCTTGCTTGAAATGTATGAGTTTGATTCTGTGAAGATGCATGACGTAGTTCAAGATGTTGGGTACATGGATAGCTAATTCCTTTGGGTATGCACACAATTCTCTTATTCAGGTTGGTTTTGAGTTGGCTGAGATATCATATCACATATTAAAATGTTTGCTTCTCTCAAGAGAATATCTTTTGTAGGTTATAGAATTAATAATCTACCTGATTGCTTCATGGAATGCCCAAAGACAACATCTTTACTTTTGCAAGACAATTATCCTCTTGTGAAAATTCCGCATGAACTTTTTTTTGCATTTCCATCCCTAATAGTTCTGAATCTGAGTGAAACTGGTACCACACTGCCTTCTTCCATCAATAGTTTACATATGGAAAGAGTTGAAATTGACAACAAAAGTTGGATAGATAAATTTAGAGGCAGTGACAAACTAAAAAGTACTTAATCAGTGACAACAGAGAGTGATCTATTGTGGATAACTTTATGCTACCTTGCATTAATTCAAGTCAGAAATGGGTTCAATCTTTAAGTTTGATGGGTTCAACCTTTAAGATTCTTAGCACCAAAACTAAGATCAATCTTAGAGGATAGTACAATTTGTGTTGTACAGAAGAAAACCATAATGACATAATTCTATTCAAATAGTGTAGAATGGGTCAAGTAAGGGTTTGAAATAATCAAAACAGAAGAGTAAAAAAAATACAAGCATTTTCGCAGCAGAAAAATAAGAGAAGTCTCTGCTGCACTCTTTTCTCAAGAATAAAGGAAATGCAACAGCTGATACTCTCTTGCTGGCAACATTTGTTTCCTTCTTTTCTTTCCTATATGTTTGCTTTGTTATTAAATAGTAGGGAAAAGAAAGGTTGTCCAAAGTACTTATTAATATAAAAGGAATCATTCTTCTCCCATCTATGCAAAAGAATGAAGAGGCTACACAACAACTATATAAAACTTATTAAAGATTTTTCTGGAATTCTACTTTATGAAGAAGGAAAATGTAGTAGTAAAATATAGAGATATTGTGCTAAGTATTTATCTTGCAACTTCATGATTGGTTAAATAATTCTTCTTTTTAGCGTAATTTTTCCAATATCATAGTGTTTTCTACCAGGAGTTTCTCCATTCAAGGAGTCGAATCCAATATCCTGGGTAGAAGTGAATGGATCAACAAATATTTTTAAGATTATAGTAGAAAAGAACGGTTGTCTAGTTCTTAAAATAAAAGGAATCATTCTTCTCCCATATGAGCAAGATTGAAGAGGCTCCACAACAACAATTTAAAATCAAATAATTTATTTTCTGTAAGTAGTGCCTTAAACAAAGTAAAAACAATCAGCTTAGCTTCATTTGATCATCTTTGAGAGCATCATTAGCATTCTCATAAAACATTTTTCTTTATTTACCTCAAGAGTAATATATTCAATGGACATACTCTTTCTGTTGTATCTAACTTTGTTGTTGAGGCGGGAAAGTTTGTGTTAAAATGCTTCTACCCTAAGATTGAAAATACAGTCCGTTTCTCAGCAAATGTTGAAATTATAGGAAGGACATGGAGAAGCTAACAAAGTTCATAGATGCTATCAAGGAGAAGGTGGATGGAGCTGAGAGAGAAGGCTATAAACCAAAACCAGATGTTTTGAAGTGGCTCAAGGTCTTAAGGAGATGCTATCATGGAGAAGGTGGAAGGAGTTGAGAGAGAAGACTATAAACCAAAACCGGATGTCCTTAAGTGGCTCAAGGATGTTCAGAAGCTGGAGAATGAATGGGAGTCTATGCAAGAAAGCATTGCAATGACGAAGAAGCTTGCATAAAAATGCTGTCCAAATTGCAGCCTTCACTTGGAAGTCTCCACTCAAGCACAAAACCTGTGAGATCAACTTTGTAAGCTTATAGATATTGGAGAAAGCTTTGAATCCAATTTGATGGTAGAATATTACCCGATGAAAAAAAGTTGAGTTCATCTCAGGACCATCAATAGAAGGCCAGTCAGCAGCAACAAGGAATCTCAACAAAATCCTACAACTATTAGAAGATGATGAGGTATTGTTGGAATTAAACCAAGACTAGTAATCCTAAAATAATTAGGATTTGGTACTTGCTAAGCTGAAAAAGTTGAGATTATGAGTGAATGATTAAAGCTTCCAATACCTTCTCTCTAGTTTTGCTAAATTTCTTTATATAGCCGTTGTTACATTTTGACTTGTGGATAAATTATTTTTTGGGTCTTTTTAATCCTTTCAGGTGGGGATCATTATGGGAGGAGTGGGAAAGACTACTTTGGTGAAGAATTTGAACAATGAGCTTCTAAAAGACTACCGTGTCAAGCTCCAAACTGCCTTTTTATTAAATTGGATACTTCATCAATTCTCAATGGAGACCACACATGGATGACTAGCTTGAAAAGATTTCGCATTGAAGTTGGGGAAGCTCCAATACCAGTAAAATTCAACAAGTCAGCAAGGATGATATATGCGTCTCCAATTGTGAAAGTTTCAGCAAGGGAGAGCTCTCAGTGAATAAGCGTGTCAGAGAAATCTGAGAGTTCAAGCAAGATTTGTTAGTTAGCTTCACATCATGGCTCACTGGTAAGTCTCAGGCTCTCAGCTTATTCTCCAATGAATATACAAGTATACTTACTACTGCGTACTCAAGTCGTGGTTTCTTCTTCCATTAATTTTCTTGATTTGTTCTCCACTTAACTTTGTTCTGTATACCATGCCATGTTATCTCCTTGTTGCAACTTAAACATGGTTTATCTAGCATTCTACTTAGCTTTACCTCGAAAAATATATGCTTTAAAAGAAGAGATCGAGGGTGTGTGGGGTATGACACAGGTTATTTCCAGAATATAATTTTTTTTCAAAATGATTTCTTGAAAATATTTTCCTTGGAAATGTTTTTCATTGTTTGGTTAGACAGTGTAAAATATTTTAGCCAAGTGGCAGAAAATAAGTGTAAATTTGATTTTAACTTTAATGGAAAGATAGGACATTAGAAAAAATGGGGCAGTTTTAAGTTTGATTTACGGCAGGTTTTTGTTTGAATGTGTATCAAATTTGTAGTATAGAAGAAGACTTTGGAACCTACTGCTCCTACTTCCTCCATTCCCTCTCCTCACGGGCAGTTTTCAAACCTTGTGATTTGCGCAGTTTTTTTCACTTTTTTTCTGTTAGTGTTGCATTCGTTATTCTTGGTGTACTTCCATATTCTTTCTTTAACTTATAAGTGACAATGGTATGTTTCCTGGTCAGCCACTAAAGAATCTTGGTAGTCAATGATGTGAAATGGAAGCTTGTCACATTTGCAAACAATTACTTTTACAGACCGTATAAATCACAAGTATAGTGTTGTAGCATGTTTTGCCATAGTTAATTTCCTTACTGAAAAAATCTTCATCATGCCAGGCAGTATGACCGTGCAACTTTACTGGCAAGAAACAAAGCTGATGGCTTATGCTCTGTCAAAGCAGGCTACTCAACCCTTTGTGCACAGAATGAGATGGTGGAAAGCTGGTCGTGGAAACTAATTTGGAAAACAAAATTACCACCAAAGGTGATTTGCTTCAGTTGGACAGCACCATACGAAGCATGTTTTGACTGAAGATAATCTCAACAAAAGAAAAATGCACATTGTCAACAGATGCTACTTGTGCAAACAATGTATAGAAACCAGCAGTCACCTCTACTACACTGCTCAGTTGCTATAGAAATTTGGAATATGTTCGTTTCAGTTTTTGTGCTCAGTTGGGTCATCCCTGAGAGGAAAATCTAGAAAATAGTCCCTGCTTGTATTTTTTGGTGAATTTGGATAGAAAAGGAATATGTTCGTTTCTATTGCAAATTGAAGCAATAGAAGGAAATATGATGCAACACAAAAGAAGCCCAATTTGCCTAGAGCATAGCACTAGCCTCACATCTCGTACACCAAAACGTCTAAAAGCCGATGTTACCATTTCCTCCAAGGTTTCTCCTACTTCCTTTTTGCTGCAATGCTGTTATTGTTAGTCAGATGTTTATAAATATAGATATATTTTTCATGAACTTCTTGTGTCGTTTGTAGCTTGTGGATAAGAATATTTATGAGTATAGAGAAGTTGTGGCAAAGTTTTTGTATTTTTATTTTAGGACGTGGTCTTTAAGGTACCAAATGGTGGAATATCCTTGAGATTTTTTTCCTGCACTTGGTGAAATTATGTCTGCCAAGAGAAGCTAAAATTAAATAAGCTCTCACTCTATTCTTATTCATCTTAGATTTTTTTACCATATGGATGATCCTGATATATGTTGTATTTGCAGACAAATACTGCTTCTGTTCTCCTTGAAGTAATATGAGATGCATAAAATTCCTCCATGAACAAGTGAAGGTGTTTTTTTGCCAACTTTTACCTTTTTCATCATCTGTAGGAACTATATTACTGTACTACTAATTAAAGACGAGAAAGTTTTTTCAGTTTTCTACAAGAAAGTTTGTGGCTCTAATATGAGTATCTTCTAAACTAAGGGGGCATTTGGTAGAGTGTATTAGCAAAATTAATGCATGCATTAGCTCTCTGTGTTGGTAGTACCTTGTTAGGGGCACTTTAGCCAGCTAGACAAGATGATAGAATTTTAAGATAAAAAAAGTGCATCTATTATGTATATATTTTGATGTTTAAGTTTTGTTTTTAATATGCTTAGTGTGTCATGCTTGAGATGGACCAAATTCAAGAATTTCTGGGCAATCTGATCTATCTCACGCTTGAACAAGCCTCTCAAATTTGGAAGGAAAAAGTGACGGGGGGACACATAAGAGCAGAATCTACGGGATGGGCTCTCGGAACGATGTACGATGCCTCCAATTAGGACTAGAAGGTATTGGATCGTCACGCCAAGTTGAGATACTTGATGGTGTTCAAATAGCTGCTATGTCACAGCAAATTGCGTAACTTGTGCATTGGCGGTGTCCGAGGTTCAACGAGTTGCTGAAAATGAAAGAATGAGCAAAACCGTTGAGAAAATCAAAGAATAAGTGTTTAACCTCGCTCGTCGGCGTAGTATGTCTCGTTCTTCAAGAGGACCCTCGTGTGATGATGAAGCCGAATACATAGCCTCCACCTCTTAGCATCTCTTTAGTGTGATCATTTTATACCTTTTGTAGCAATTTTTATCAAGATTTATGTCTTTATGTTATGATTTTAGTGTTTATGGATGTTTGTTATTATATTGTGTGCATATGTTTATTGTTCGGAATGGGCTGAATTGAATTTGTAATAGTTTATTTGCAGGTGGGTAGCAGAAAAGCGACGGACATGGTCCTTTTGATCGTCGCTTCTTAAAAAAAATGTGGCGCATCCGTCGCTTAGGCAAAAAAGATTTTAAAAAGTAAAATAACAAATGATGGAATCTGTCGTTCCAAAGTGATGTTGACCGTTGCTTCTCACGAAGCGATAAAAGTGACTACATCGCTTTTCTGTCAATTCGTTCAAAATAACAATGTTGTCTGTTGCTTTTGGCCGTCGTTTTTCAAGCATTTTTTAGTAGTGACTTTTAGCGACATTAAATATATACAATATTAAAGAATGCTAAAAGTCTTTATCAGCATTAGTTAATTGTATTTAGATTTAATATTGGAATAGACTGGGGGACATTTAAGAGTGCTAATTATCTCTGAAGATATATAGTTAGCGGCTTTAAATTATTGCCATTAATTAATTACTACTAATGATCCTTTTTCGTGTAGTGACTCGATTTTTTATGGTGTAAAACTGTTCTCAAATTTATTTTGTTTAAAACTTAATTTTGGTCTCTTTACCACAGCTAAATCCTTGGTTAGAAGAAAAGCAAAAAGACAATGGAAAACTCACTTCTGCCCTCATTGCACCAAGAAAGTAATGGTATGATGTCTTTTGATAGTTCTGGTGTATGTTGAGGATATATATCTGCAAGTTGGTAGAGGTATGGTCATTTTCACTTTCTCCATTTTTATTTAAGTTTCCAATTTTAGAATAACTTAATATAAAGTTTTTGACTTCTAATATCTACTGCCAAATTAAAGCAATATGAAAAATCTTAGGGAATTAAGTAGCTAAGTGTTTAACATGTAGAAAATAGTAGAAACACCAAATATTTGAGATACTCAAAGAAAGGAAATAAATCTCCTCTCTAGATGAATTTGGTATAGTAAATGTATGTAGCTAAAAGTCTTTATATTCCCCTCATAATAGAGACTAATTCTGTTGGGTTCGAAAGTAATCAGGGCGTCATGCGAAAGTTTACAATTGCAAATCAAGACGGTAATAAATTAGATAACAAAAGCTTATACTAAAAACATAATATTATATGATTTGACCAAACGACCTACATATTAATTATAAAACTAATATTGAAAAAGCATAAACAAGTTGGGAGAAAATCTCTCCTTAATTAAACTCTCTAAATGACTACATTGTGAATGTTATTGTGTTAAGGGTCTTCAATTTATAGAGTTCCAAACTTTTACTCTAAGGAAAGAATACACTAAATACGGAAGATAATTATATTTTCCTTTCGGAAGAGTTCAATCATTTATGGTAATATTTTGACTTTCCTTTAAGGAAAAAATAAAACTTAAAATATAGTAAGAAAATCAAGTCAAAACCCTAACAAAATTTGTTAAATGTAAAGAATTAAAGCTCTTCTGCATGCTGCTTTTGCTTTGGTATAAGGCTACAAGAAGCAAATTGGATGATGAGACACCTGAGGGAGATGCATTAACAAGTCAAGGAAAAAAATATCTCTTGGGAGAGTCAACATAGAGGTGAAAAAAGTGTCAAAATGATAAGATCCTACTATGGGTACTTAAAATAGATCAGGCTTACGTGAGGTGTCTGAGTGAAAGTTGGTGTCTGAGTGAAAGTTGGTGTCAATCTAACATTAGAAAACTAATGCATAAACAAAATTTAGTACATGTTAGTAATTATTTATTCCTTGTATCAATTTAGAGAGATAGTATGTAGAACTCATATGCCGCTAACTCTATCAATGGAGTTTATATGCTGACAAGAAATGAAAGCTTATTTAGTTTCACACAATTACAATTTACAACACTATACTTACTAATTAAGGAGTGGTCAAGTATCCCTCTGTTGAATTTGGCAATCAAACACACTGAGATGGTATAAAAGAAGGAGTTGGAAGAAGTTTTATAAGGAGCTAGCCACAACCATTTGGGGTACAATGATCTATCTGTTAAATTAGGTCTTAGGCCTAACTCACACCCCAAAAGCTAGCTCAAAGGGAGGATCATTGCCCAAACCTTATAAGGAGTCCACCCATCTCATTAACCACCAATGTGAGATTTTTTTGTTTTTAACACCCCACCTCACGCCCAGTGCTTAGCATCTGGTACGTGGACAATTTTGGGCAATTTTTTGACCCACCTCACCCCCGGTGCTTAGCATCTGGTGCGTGGGCATCTTTTGGGTAATTTTTATTTTTTTCTTTTTGGGCCCCAACATCGGGTGAGATGACAATGATCTATCTGTTAAATTAGGTCTTAGGCCTAACTCACACCCTAAAAGCTAGCTCAAAGGGAGGAGGATTGCCCAAACCTTATAAGGAGTCCACCCATCTCATTAACCACCAATGTGGGACTTTTTTGTTTTTAACACTATCACACGCTACTAAAAGATACTGAAATTAGCTACGAACTTCGTTGCTGGTCTGTCGTTATTTTGCTCGAAGCTAACAAAATTTGTTGCTAATTCGTTGCCAAGTAGAATTAGCGACATAATTTGATGTTTAGCACAATATTTGTTAATTTGTTGCTTAATTCAATTATTTTTAGTAGTCTTGAAAGGGCATAAATTGAAAGCAATTCAGAACTTAATGGTGAAGGTGAATGTGGTAATATCACAGATAGAGAAGGAGGTGAAGGAAAAAATAAAGAGGAAATTTCATAAATAGCTAAGAGATCAAACTTAATTAGCCTTCATAGCTATAATTTGCCTAATTATTTTTATAGCTATAGAGTTTCATTTGTTATGCTAACTAACGTTCGTCTATTTCGATTTTTTAAAATTAAAAATGATATAAATTCGATTTTAAAAATAAATGATGAAAAGGGGCGGTAATTTCGATCGGTTACAAAAAATGGAAAACAATCCCATAAAATAAATGATATGTGTTTATGTATACAAATCATTAATTGTATAACACTGCATGATGCTTCTTTGAGTACGTAGAAATCTAACACCCTAAATAAACAGGTTGAAGATCGTTGACATAGTTAATTCCAAAATTTATACAAATAAACATATTATATACAATTATTTGTATATGTATATAAATTATTAAAATGGCTAAATAAGCAGTTGTATATAAATGTTGAAAGCTATACAATGAATTCCTATAAGGTATTGTGAGTGGTAATTATATACAAGAAACAAAATATACAAAAAAAAAATAGATAACCAAACAACAATAATGAAATTTTGTATGTATACAATTATGTATAGATAAATACAATATAAGAACGAAATATATAAATGCAAAAACATATACAAATTAATACATACTAATTGGGTTTATATAAATACCTAGGATTCTTCATATTCATTTGTTCCATTGAGCCAGAAACGATATCATCATTTGTTTTGGACTCATTGCTATTAGAAGTTATTTCCTTTACCTTTCTCTTTTTTTAGATCAGCTTTGTTTCCCCTCTCAACTATTCTGATGCCTTTTATCTTTGCTCAATTAATAATTTGTTGCATTCTTATTGGGTCGTTTCTATGCTTGGTATACTTTTTTCATTAGATTTATCTCATCAACAACTCTAGATTTTACAATTGACTTTGCAATGTTTCTCAAATTTTGTGTTAGACCTAAAGAAAAAGATGGAGGATCATCAATATTTTTGCCATGTAATTGAATATCTCGAGCGATTCTCTTGATATAGTTTGAACATCTATTATTTGTAAATAATTACTGAATTAACTGTAAAATTAAAGACCGGAGATGAAATTTATGAATCTATGAAGAAACTGTAAACATATACAAACTCAAAATAAAAAAAAATGATTGGAACACGTTTAGGCGGTTACCTAGAATTGAAATGACACGATTATGTGGGAGAAAGGAGTATTCAAAATTCAAAGATGAAATTGTTGAGAGATTTTAGGAGCAAAATCAGTGAATGGAGACAGAAGAGATAAATTGTGATTTGTATATTTTGATATACAAATTAAGAGAGATATATTTTTATTCCGGATGCAAATGATTTTAGTGAGACTCGATTTTAATAGCAAATTTCATTAAATTGTAACAGTAATTCATAATTAAGTGAAGCTATACCTTTAACGTAATATACTAGTAATATTTGTCAACTTACGTAATTTTCTAAAATATAAACAATCAAAATTGTACAAAAAAAAGAAGCAAATAGATGTAGATAATTAATACAATACATAGGGTGTAAGAAAGGAATTGATATTGATTCATAACTAATTGGTTTGTTTAGAGGCATGGTCGGGTTTCTATTATTCTTAGTCTGATATGGTAATATTTCATAGTTTATTGCCCATAAAATAAAAATTTACCCATTTTAATAGTTAAAAACCCATAACAAAACAAAAACAAAACTCATGTGCAATATTTTTCTCCAAAGCTTGACTAGGTAATGATAACTTGAATATGTTCAAACATGTTTCTTGTACACTTCATCAATATATTATAAAAATATTTAATCATATATTCAGATGCTTACAAATAAAACACATCATAACTTAAGTATAAAACAAAATTTATTAGCATATTTAAAAAGCTATCGATGTAATATTCGAGCTACTTTTTTTCCTTATATATGTTGCTAATTTTTTTTCAAAATGTCATGTTACTTGTATTAAATCGTTATGCATTCGATATTTTTGGATAATTGAGTAACAAAGATTAAAATTTTGGTGTTGAACCAAAGAGGGAAGTTGTGAGATTTATGTAGAAAATGGGTTTTAATTAGTTCCAAAGAAATCAAATTATGTAGATAGTCTATGTTGCTCGAATTTATTTTTTAAAAATATTGATGAGTACTTGTCGGATCCTTATAGTGTATTTTTGAGAGATCTGATATGAATATGATAATATTTTTGAAAAGTCTGAACAACTTAGTCAGCAGGGGCGGAGCCACGTAGGCTCCAGGGTGTCCAATTCGTCTCGTCGAAAAATAATACGGTATATACACATAAAGTTTTGACTTTATATTGGTATATATAAAATTTGGACACCTTGAAACAACAAAATAAAGTGTAGTGGAGTTGGCAATACCTGTCGCACACCTACTCTCTGCCCCGGTTCGATTCCCGCAGGTATTTCATTTTTCTGTAATTATTTTGACTTCTTCAATTTAATAAAGTAAATAAAGATGCGTAATTTTAACATAAATGTTGAGTAGCTTGGTGGTTAACAGAGTCATAATTGGCTTCAGGCACCCAAGTTCGAATCTTACCTCCACTAACAATTTATTTTTTCCTTGTGGAATAAGATTTCCTTAAATTTAATATTTTTTCCTTGTGGATTTTTTTCAATTAAAATTGAATTATTTCCTTAAATTTTAACACATTTTTCTTGTGGAATAAGATTTCCTTAAATTTTAATACTTTTTCTTTGTGGAATAAGGTTTTCTTTCTCTATAAATAGGAAACTCATTCACCCAAATTATATCACAATATTATTAAGAACATAATCTCAATAATTCTCTCACTATTTTTTCTTCTCTTTCTTTTATTTTATAACAAAAATAACCAACTTAATATTTTAGTTTCAAGTTTCAATGAACATGAGGAATTATTATAATAGAGTACTAATAGTTTGACTTCTCTAAGTTAACCAAATAAAGAAACAACGGTAGATCAATTAGAGATATTGTCGCATTCTTCTCAAAAACACAACATTGATTTAAATACTCTAGAAGCTAGTCCAGCAAAAAGAACTTCAGTTATAAAAATGTGTCAGGATATGAAACCTCGTCGAGTACAATTTTAATAATATATTTAAATTATGTTTTCAATAATAGTTTATTTTGTCTTTATGTTAGTTTTGAATTATACACTTGTAATTCTATTAGAAATATTCTTATATTTAATTAAATATTGCTTAACTTAATTATTTATTTTGGTAATTTAAATCGTCATTTTTAAAAAAAAAATACAATTAAAAGTTTGGACACCCTTCATGAAATTTCTGGCTACGCCACTGTTAGTCAGTGGAGTAAAAGTGTAAGCGGTGACGTGCAGTAAAAATTAATGCATTAAAAGCTTTTAATCTCTTTTTTCTTTGTTAATATTTACATGCAAAAATACTTTTAGACGTCTCTAGCAACTTGACCACACGTGGATTGTTGTAATCTGGCACATTTTCTTTTCAACAATTAACTCCCCTATTTATGATTTTTTTCCAAACCAAAATAATCCAACTAACTAAGCACACCTCTCTGTCTTCTGTTTATTTCTTATATATCTATATAACATATAGTTTTTTTCCAACAAAAAACTACAAATCTTGAAATAATGAGGAAGATTTGTGACAAAGTGCATGGTTTAAAGCCAATTATAATGATGGTGTTTATACAAATAGGTTATGCAGGAATGACTTTATTGTATAAATTAGCATCAAATGATGGAATGAGTTTAAGGATTTTAATTGCTTATCGATTTCTCTTTGCTGTCGTTACCGTTCTTCCTTTAGCTCTCTACTTTGATAGGTGATTTACTTTTCCCGTTTTTGTTTTTTCGAGAGTCAAATAATTTTTTCTCATCACAAATTTTTGGTAAATTTATGCTATGGAATATGATTTTTTCTTGTTTGTTTTCATCGAACTAGTTCTAAATGCATGATAACAAACAGATTCTCACATAAATAGTGAAATTTTTTCTATGTGAAAACATTATTGTTTTTATATTTTACCGATCTAATCAAAATATTTGAATAGCGTTTGAATATTTTTCAGTGAGAAATTTCAACAATTTATGGTTGTTGTTTGATATATGTAGGAAGAGTAGGCCAAAAATGACATGGATGGTAATGTTGCTTGCGTTTCTTTCTTCACTCTTCGGGTAAGTTCCATTTTTACTTCATTCATTCAATCAATTAACTATGTGCTATGTAAAAAATATTTACAAAATTGAATATTAATTTGACTATTTTTAAATGAAAACAAAAAAAATTAAATCTTTTTATGAGAATTCTTGACTTTTCCAGTTAGGATCCTATTCATTACTGATTTGTCTATTATCTTTAATAAATGATATTTTTATATACAATAATATTAAATTCAAAGTATTTATATGTATTAAATATTCCTTTAATTTTATATTTATGTTTTAGATAATAGTTTAAATTATTATAAAAATGAATATAAATAAAAAGTATGAAATTTCCTGATTGTCAAAATTGGTTTTATTGTTCACAACTTTATATTAAAATAATAAAAATAAACAAATCCACTTTTATGGAAAAAAAACATATACAATGTTAAAATAAATTTTAAAAAAAATCTTAAAAGTATTATTAACTAAAAGATCCAGGCTTTTACGGTTAAAAATATTTTATCTCAGAGTTCAAAAATATTATTTAGTGTAAAAATAAATTAATAAATGAATAAATAAAAGAATTTTTATAGCAGTACCAAAGAAAATAATTGTAATCTCTAATATTCATTTTGTACACATAATCTTATATGTATACATTCATATCTTAATGAACAAAATAGTAAATGGAGGAGTTGTCTCTCTAAATTTAAAAGAAAATAAAATGGTAAGAAGCTGTATATTATTTTATGTGATATTATTTGATTGAACAGAAGTTGTCGATTAATGAATTATTTGTTTTATTTTTTTACTTAGATTTTGATAATAGAAATATTAAAATTAAAAGTTAATTTTTTCAAATGAATTTAAATTTCTTAAATTTTGAATTTTTTTTTTTCTAAGGATGTCATTAATTATGAGCTCTGCAATTTACTAGATTCTTGTAAATCACATTTTGGTACTAGTGCTTTCAATTAAGTACATGTCTGCCATTAACTAATTAATCCATGCATTTAGTTCTGGTTTAATTTATTTTTATTTTATTATATATATTTATATTTATATTTATATTTTTATTTATGTATGCAGGGGTTCAATGCCACAAAATTTGTTTGCAGCAAGTTTAGTCCTAACTTCAACAACTTTTGCTACAGCTACACTTAATCTCATACCTGGCATCACTTTCATTATAGCCATATTCTTTAGGTATATATTTCCAATTTTACTATATTAATTTCATCCCTTTGCACAAAGTATACTTTTGGCTATATTGAAAAGTTGTTTTGGAGGCACTAATAGAAATAAATGTTTTTTTTTACTTTGGAAAAACATGATTTTCACACTTATGATTTACCATCGACCTAACTCACAAGGAAACACATCATAAAAAAACAGATTCTTACTGAAATGGTGTGAAATTTGAACTTTTTATAAAAATATTATTATTTTTTCTTTTCTTACCGATTCGATCGAAATAGCCACTAAAGATTTTTTTAGTAGTGAGAATAGTAATTTATGTTTGGCTTTATAAGTGAACTAGATAAAGCGGAAGTATTTCTAGAGGAAAATTATGTTGTTCATCCTGTATTCCTAAGATACTTAGAACAAAAACTTTGAAGAACTTGATAAGAAACAACAAAGTTTAAAGAGTATTTTCAAAACTAGAAAATTAAAATCAGTAGAGAAAATAGAATCAGAAACAGATTAGAAACAATATACAAAATATTTTTCTCAAAGAAGAAAATCGAGCCCAGTGAATGCACAGTGTCTCCTTAAGGAAATCATTCCCCTCAAGTACCCGAGGTTAATGGAAAATATCCTTCTAGGATAAAACGATCTTACTCACCGGTGTATCGGTACCTAAAACCACGGTGTCAGCGAATCACTCAACGGCAATAAAATACACTTAGAATACTAGATTTAGTAGTAGTAGTAGAAGTTCAGAAAATTGGTTGTTTTAAAATGAGAGGAAATCTCTCTATTTATAGATTACAAAGGGTAGTGTGAATATGCTTATTGTGACTTATCGGAAAGGTCACAACCCTTTGAAAAGTTACAACCCTTCGAAAAGGTCACAACTTTTCCTAAAAGTCACAACTTTTCATAAAAGTCACAACTCTTCATAAAAGTCGCAACTTTTTATTAAAATCACAACTCTTCATAAAAGTCGCAACTCTTCATTTTCCATTCACGCCTTTTAAAAACCCAACATATTATTTATTCATTTTTAAAAAAAAAAATTGATTGAAGAAGTTTTGTAAAAATAAGAAATTTCCAAATACTAATTTAGGGATGTTTTTCTAGAATCTCTTCTTTCACTCACGAAACACTCATTACGTTCTTAAGAAAATCATAACTTTTTTAACACATTCTTTTTCTCTTAGAAAATTTCTTTTAAGTGTTGTTGTACGGCTAATTTGTGATCCCTAAACTTAGGTAATTAAATTCAATGTCCAGTTGGATTGACTCATCAAGTTTTCAGAGTTACAATTATTCCAATTCGATTTTTATGTGGTTAACTATTATACTAATTATAATTAGCTAGGACGAAATTGAATTTGAAACCTAAAACTTATGTGACGGTGCTGTTATGAACTCTCATGTAAATATAGATGTGAATAGATTTAGTTGAACTCACAATTTTTTTTTATATTTATATTGAATATAAAAGTTTGGTGAAAAATTAGTAAGAAGTTGATAAATATTAGACTATGAATCTATAATTTCAAAGCGTACTATGAATTTAGCAGTAAAAACATAAATATTGAACTTATAAAATTTAAATTTTAGACCCATTTGACCACAAATATATTTGGGAAAAATTTGAGGAGTAATGTTTGGCCATGTAATTTGTCATACTTGGCAAATATCCCAAGTTCTAAAAAAACAAGAATTTGGCTAAATTTTAGTATATGAGAATTTTTTAAAATTTAAATTATCCCAAATTTTTATATTTTATAAAAACACTCATAATTTATAGTTTAGATTTCATCCCTAGTTTGTTATACAAAATTTATACTGTTATAAGCATATTTTATACCATTTTTATTTGAGCTTGTTCTCCGAGATCACTTCCAATTGTAAATTGTAATAGTAGTTTTTCATATACAAATCAATGGTATTTTTCTTTTATTTTCTCTCTTTTTTCAAATTCATATTAATTATATATGTTCATTATAATAGATTTTCACAGAACACTATCATTATAAAATGATAATACAAACTTATGAATATATTTAATAGTTTTTAAAATTTATGAGTATAAAAAATATATTTTTTGAAAAGTCAAATATTTCTCTTCAAATTTTTTGATCATGTATCAAACACATGATGAAACTACATCTAAAAATAATTTTGTAAAAATATTTAAAAATTTATTGTCAAACGCTATCTTTGAATGTGCTCACCATGTAATTTGGACTTATTATTTGATTAGGTTGGAGAAATTGAATTTGAAGTTCATAGAAATATAAATATTAAACCTATAAAATTTAAATTCTGAATGCGCTGATTATGTGATTTTGGACACATTTGATTAGGTTGGAGAAGTTGAATTTGAAGACAAGGGGAGGACAAGCAAAAGTGTTGGGAACATTAATTGGAATCGGTGGAGCTATGCTTCTCACTTTTTACAAAGGCTTGGAAATTAAAACTTGGTCAATCAAACTTGACTTTAAAGAACACGTGGCAACCTCTCAGCAAAATCAAAAACCATATGCTCATATTTTGGGTCCTATTTTGGCTATTTGTAGTTGCTTTTCCTCCGCATTATCTCTCATTTTTCAGGTAATATTCAACTAATTACTTGTCCTTAATTTTTAAAAAATATGAGTTCACAATCGATGGAAAGGTTTAACACTTCGATGTCGGCTCTTTGCCACCCAAAATCCATTAGATTACTAATATGGCCAAAAATATTTCCCTACCATTAAAACAATTGGGCAAAAAATGACTTTATTTTAACATAAAATTTAATCGAATACCAATTATTAAGGGCATATTTGATTCAATTTAGTTTTTGAATATAACTATGCAGTAACATATGAAATTGCATTTATGAAGTAATTTTAGTTAAATTGTAGTGATTACTTTTGGTTTCACATTGATAGAATTTCATATGTATTGATGATTAAAATGTAAATAACATTACATTGACTAGCTAATCATAGGTTAACTAAACCCAAATTTGCATACATAATATGAAATGTAAAGTAGGACACCAAAATATGTTTCAAATCACAATATAATATTTTTTTTTAGATTTATGATATTATAGTTATTGTGTCTTCACCTAGCATTTATAATTTAAATTATACATTATAACTTGTTTAAAAGTTGCTCATAATGTGGTTATATCATATATGACACCTTAAATTGATGAGAAAATTCACCACATTTTAACTATATTATTTCACAAGTGCAACTCCACAAATTATTATAAAACTATGGTTAGAAATTAAGTTGGATCAAATATGCCCTTAATATATATGTATGTAGGTCCAAATATGCTCTTATTAGTCTTATGTGAAATAAGACATTTTTGGCCCAACTCTTTTTAATGCTAAAGATAAATTAAAGTCAAATTTTGTACCTTTATTGGAACAGAATGGTTTCATGTTCTTTCATTGATTGCCCGACCATTCTAGGGCATTTGATAGTACTATTGATATTTCCTCTTATTTTGTTCACTTATTTGCTAATGTTCAATGTTTAGGCCAAGATGAGTGAGTTGTACCCTTGTCATTTTTCTAGCACTGCCTTAATGTCCATTATGGGAGCACTTCAAGCTGGAGTTTATGCCATTTCTACTGAAAGAGATTGGACCCAATGGAAATTAGGATGGAACCTTAGGCTGTTTGCAGTACTTTATGCGGTATGTTGTCACATTTATTCGTTATAATAACATTTCACTTTAACCTCTAATTCCTTTGGAACTGTTCATTTGCATGTTATGTTATATTATATGTTCTCTATAATAACATTTCACTATAGTGGCAAAAAAATATTCAGACAAATGATGATGTTATAGAAATGTTTGACGTTATATAGATGCCTTTTTTTGTAGGGGGTAGTGGCTTCTGGATTAGCAATCATTTTCTTGATGTTTTGTGTAAGAATGAGAGGTCCATTGTTCGTGTCTATTTTCAGCCCTTTGATGCTTGTATGTGTTGCCATTGCCGGTTCTTTATTTCTAAATGAGAAATTACACTTGGGAAGGTATTCTTTTTGCACTATTTACTTATTGTATGTATCTTCATTTTTTCATTTTTTTTTCTATATGTAGGGTAACAGTTTAATGTTTAGGCACTCCATTAGCAAAACTCATATTTAATAAATAAACTACAATTTTTAAAATTAAATTTACCACTAGACAGAGTGTTTGACAACCTTTTATTAAGAATAAAAAGATATCAATAGGGATAAGTATAAGCAAAGGGGACTAGGTCTTACCTTACCATTTCTAATGATTAATGAGGTAAGAAACCTCTACTAACTAACAAGCATGAAGAAAATAAGAGTTAGAAAGAACTAGGTATTTTTGTGATCATTACGAAGTTTGTAATTTACTCTATGATGATATTACAAATGAGGATGTTTAAATAATGCAAAAATATTACAACATGAGTGAATTTTTTTTGATTGTCCATCTAAAGTAACTTGAAGTATTTTCCTTTTGTCTTCTTCTTCAAACATATCCACTGATAATTCATCACTTCTTTATGGATTTATTGGATCTTGTTGAGCCTACTGATACTGTCATATGATTTTGCTTTGCCAATCGCATCGGTAGGTACCTTGAAATAAATTCCTCAATCACTTTACCTTCTCAACTATGTTACCTTCCACGTGTCTTCTTTTTTACTTTTGTTTCTTCCACTTCTTTGCTGCCTAGGCGATATATCCTCTTCTCTAACCACTCTATCAAACCATGTGTCCAGCATATTGTGTTCCTCATCTTCATCAAAATAATCCTTGCCAAAATTAATTGTATAAGCATTAACTGGACTGAATATTGACTCTAAGGTCCTTGACTCATTCTTCTTTGCAATCACACTTTTAGGCACACATATAAGAGCTTCTTGACTTAATTTGCTATATAAAGCAGGTGGTAAAACTTGCTTTACCAAATCGTTGTCATTTTCTATGACATTAGTAACTATCTAAATTCACCAAGTGAATCCAAAGATTGAGAAGGGACCTTGCGAGCCGAAGTGTTCAATGTAACCATGAGTGACTTGATCGTTAGATTGTATTAGAGTAGAATGACATCCTGATTTTCTTGAATAATCTTAGCTACTCCAGAAGGAGAAATATGTGATGTTGAAGCCATAATATTGTCATCTTTTTCAATAACCTTCTTAAAGCATCAAGATATTCAAATATAATAGGTCTTTTGAGGCATTACTAATATCTTGTCTCTTCTCATTTTCCTAAAAATTTCCAATCGCACCCTTTTCACTACCTGGAGAATTATTTCGGCTAGTCAAGAAAAGGGTCCGACTCCTAGTTGAATTTTTGTGTGCAACCAAAGTCCAAGTTTTAGTTACATTCTTGTTTTCAACTTGCAAAACATGCTAACCAGAATTTTCAACATCTTCAACATCAGTTGTATCAATTAGTTTATATCCTGAATCAACTCGCGACGCATCTACTCCAACTCTTGGTGTTTCCTCTGCATTTTTAGTTGCATTAGACATCAATATCACTAGTATCTTTCAAAACAACTTCAATGGTATCATAAATTGCATTTACGCGTCGTATTTATTCTATACATGAATAACTTACTTCATAACTAGCTATCAAATGTTGTATAACTTATGCAGAAATTAATAAATGCATAAGTTGTCTCTTTACTAGATACCAAATAACCTCTTATAGGTTATTATTTAACTCAGCCTTTGTTTTCTCCTTCGCCTCTTTCTCTCTCCCTCTCTCGCTCATCCTTTTTCCCTCTCTCGCTCATCCTCTTTTTTCTCCTCTCTCACTCTCTGCACATTTCATCTTTTGAGCTCGGATTAGCAAATCATGATCACATTCTTCAAAGAATCTGATTTTAAAAAAAAAATGATTATTGTCTAAAATAAAAATGAAAAGATTAGGATTTGAGAGAAGGGCAAGCAAAATATGTTAGGAAGGGGTACTAATGGGTAGAGAAAGTGAAAATTTAAGAGGCTCAGCCGTTTGATCATTTAATTAAGGGAAAAGGGTCAAAGATATTCATCTACATTCGTTTAATAGTTAAGTTTATACCTAGTTATACTCTTAAGGTCAAATATACCTCTGCTATTATGAAATTATTCTGAAATATCCTTCATTTGGACAGATTTCCCTAAGTTGACTTCAATCGCCCGATTTCTATCGAATTACATATTTTTTACTTGCTTTACTATTTCTAGTATTTTTATTTATTCTTTTAAAAAATGAATGTAACTTTGTTTATATGTGTTGGAATATTAGTGTGTTAGGAGGAGCAATAATAATATGTGGATTATACATGGTGTTGTGGGGGAAGAAACAAGAAATTGCAAGGACTTCCAAATTGACACCTTCAATAAACTGTGAAGAATCTGACCAAGAAGATCCTATTGTTCCTAGCAATGTCATTGGAATTGCTCCAAATTTCCATCCTATGAATGAAATTGAACAACTATCAAGCCAACAAGTTCAAAAGGACAAGGAATCTATTGATCTTGATTCAAAGGTCTAAAAGTACTTACCTTCTTGATGACGAGAATTTAGTTTTAGTTATATACATTATCAATATAACTAATATAATTGTTGCACCTTAATTAAAGACTTAGCATTATTCTCCTTTTTGATTTTATTTACTTTGCCTACTTTTCGTGTTGTTTGATTCGGATTTAGTTCAGTTCGAATGAATTTTGCTCTATTAGATAATAATGCTTATTTGGATTGTTGACATGTGTCATTTTTTAGTCCAAAGGGTAAGATTTATTTTTTGTTTGTTTATCTATCTATAGTCGGGAAAAGGCATAAATTTCCCCTCAAACTTGTTACGAAAAGTAACTTACACGCTTAAACTATTATGACGACCTATTACACACCTTTACTATTTAAAAGTGAATTTTTTTACCCACTAAAATTAATGTGGCAAAATAATTTTAAAAAAAATAAAAATAGGCACGTCATATTTATTAAAGTAGAACAAAAAAATCAAAATTCAATTAAACCCCACCCCACTCTTCACATCTCTTCTTCTTCACAGCCCACCCTCCTCCTCCTCTTCTTCTTCTTCTTCAACCCCACCCACTTGAGGAAACACATTTTTCTCCTCTTTCTTTTAAGCAAAAAAATTTACTTCTTCCTTCTTCGACTTCTTCTCAGCTTGCTTAGCAAATTACTTATCATCAATCTAAGTTTTGTGGGTTTTGATTTGTGTTTGTTAACAAAAGATTTCTTATTTTCATCAGTGGGATAAAATTTTGGTGGTTTCTTAGCCGCTGTAGCTATGGCAAGCTTTTTTGAGAGAAACGGGAGAATTTTCCACATACTGCAGGCTCTTGTGATTAGTGAATACATCAACATGAACACCATACAAATAATGACGCCATATCTTCAAAGCGAAAACTACAACAACCAACTCTAAGTGATGGGTTGGATAATTCTTCTCATGAACTTTCAACTGTCTGGAGGCATAAGCTATTACCTTGCCATTCTGCATTAATACACAACCCAAACCAACTCTAGATGCGTCACAATACACTACAAACCTTGAGTACCTTCCGGTAAGGTCAAAACTGGGCAGTAGTCAACCTCTTTTTCAATTCCTGAAAGCTTTTCACACAAGCTTCAGACCATTGAAATTTAACTATCTTCTGAGTCAACTTGGTCAAAGGAGATGAAATAGATGAGAACCCCTCTCCAAACCTCCTATAATAGCCAGCTAAACCCAAGAAACTCCTAATATCAGTCGAAGATGTGGGTCTAGGCCAATTCTGCACTGCCTCTATCTTTTGGGTATCAACTCTAATTCCATCACTAGAAACTATGTGGCCCAAGAATGCCACAGATTCAAGCCAAAACTCACACTTAGAGAACTTGGCATACAACTCCTTATCTTTCAAAGTCTGAAGAACTATTCTGAGATGGATAACATGATTTTCTTCATTCCTTGAATATATTAGTATGTCATCAATGAAGACGATAACAAACATATCTAAATAAGGTTTGAAGACTCTATTCATAAGATCCATGAATGTTGCTGATGCATTAGTCAAACCAAAGGACATGACCAAGACCTCATAATGACCATAACGGGTCCTTAATGCTGTCTTTGGAATATCACATTCCCTTACTTTCAACTGATGGTAGCCTGATCTGAGGTCAATTTTTGAGAAACAGGAAGCACCCTGAAGCTGATCGAAAAAATCATCAATTCTCTGAAGAGGATACTTATCCTTGATGGTAACCTTGTTCAATTAACGGTAATCTATACACATCCTAAGAGAACCATCTTCCTTTCTCACAAATAGGACCGGAGCACCCCAAAGTGAGACACTTGATCGAATAAAACCTTTCTCTAAAAGATCTTTCAACTGCTCTTTTAACTCTTTCAACTCTGCAGGTGCCATTCTATATGGCGGAATAGATATAGGACGAGTAGCTGGAATGATGTCTATGCAGAAGTCTATTTCTCTCTCAGGAGGGACTCCGGGTAGATCATCTGGAAAGACTTCTGGAAACTCTTGTACTATAAAAACTGACTGAATGAGAGGTATCTCAATACTAGAGTCATTAACTCAGACTAAGTAATAGATACAACCCTTTGAAACTAACTTTCTCGCCTTAAGGTACGAAATAAAATGACCCTTAGGCACTCCACTTTATGACTGGATCATCAGGAATCTGGAACTTGACAACTCGAGTTCTACAATCTATTGATGCATAACAGGCATGAAGCCGGTCCATACCCAGAATGACATCAAAATCTACCATGTCTAACTCAACTAAATCAGCCATGGTGCTCTTGTGATTGATGGAAATGGGACAATCACAATAGACTCTTTCTGCTAGAATAGACTCCCCAACAGGTGTAGAAACACAAAAGGGTTCACTAAATTGCTTAGGAATGATATCAAACTGAAAACTTGGATCATACTAGTGACAACATCTGGCGAATCCTATTGCTCTTGGCGACTAGCATAAAGATGGTTTGTTCATCCGCCAGTACCTGAAGTAGCTCATCTAGATGTAGCTCTATCTAGTGGAGCAACTGAAGAAGACTGGGCTCTATTGCCCCTATTACCATTACTTTGTCTGCTCTTAGGACACTCTCTCCTAAAATGACCGTTCTGGCCATACTTGAAGCAACTAGTGGAGCCCTGACGAAAAGTACTTGGGTTGTTCCTACCACACTTAGCACAGGCAGTAGGCTTACTACCCCTTTGCGCTATACTACTCTGAGAATAGGCAGGCTTAGCTTTGAAATTCTGACTATTGTATTCACTTTTGTTCTTAGGTGCAGGTGCACTTACAGATGATGAAGCAGGTCTTTTCTGCTTATGTTGGAAAGAAGACCGGTTCACACTACTCTTTTGCTGCCCGAATTCATTTCCTTATGTCTTAGCCCTCTTATGCTTAACTCTTCTTTATCCCTCAGCTTATCCTCATCAACTTGTTGCACATGGGTCATCAGCCTTGTTATGTCCATGTCACCTATTAGTATCGCAACCTTACTTTCCTTACTTGTCAGACGAGGCAACCCAACAACAACCATACTCATCTTGCTCCTCATGTCGTCAACCATCTTTTTACTTCTCTTAGCTCACGGGGAAAGAAACACCCCATGAAAGCACTCTAAAAAATAGTCCAACTCACAAACGGTTATGCATAAGCACGAGGTAGAAAGAAACTTTTTAGAGATAAACTCTAACGCACGAAATGAATATGAAAGAAGTGAGATAGTTCCTAAATGTTGCAGCCTCCTAATTATAGATGTGGCGCGCTTCACACCTATAACTAGGACTCTACAGACACGACTTCATAGACTCCCTAGGACTCTTGAACTCTGATACCAAGTTTGTCACTCCTCGAGCCTACACCCCAGACGTGGCTGGCACTCGAAGACCATTGCTGGCCTTAAGCGAACCCTTGTCCTGGCTTACTAACTCAGCGGAAGACTCTAAGCATTTCTACAATGATCAAATGAACTTACTCAAACTTGGCCAAAATGGCAACTCAAGTCTTAACATATGAATGATAATGTAAAGACAACTAAACTACTAACTGTCTATGAAGCCTCTAAAACAACTGAGATGGATGTCGGGACAGGCCCACAACATCCTAAAGAACTATCTAATACTGAAAGCAAATAAAAATAGTCCTCCAGAATGCAAGGAGGATCACCAACAAACTCCGAGTTCTCAACTGGATCAACGAGGCGCTAGATGTTGATCCTGGTTACCTGCGTCTGCATCATAATAAGATGCAGGCCAACTGGCATCAGTATATTGAATGTACGAGTATGAGATTTTCAATGCTAAAACAAGATATAGGCTTGAAAGGTATTTGAAGAAACACTTACCTTGGCTCTTCTCAACTTCTGAATAACTTAACTCGAATATAAAGTAATAAAGCACATGTAGTAAGTAAAGCTTATAAAACAGTTGAAAACATCTTAGTTCGTTAAAGAAAATGCAATAACAAACTCAACTTTACTCGTATAAAAAAATAGAATTTCTGGGGGAGATTCTCTAACCGACAACCATCACTATGAGCCTAAGTGGTGATACAACACTTTACCTCACGCTGCCAAGGACCATCCTATACCTTGCCGGGGGTATAGGACCTAACTCACTTAGTGAATCCACTAGTCAAATCTTAAGGAGTCATCTAAAAAGTATGATCATTTACTACCCATGATGGCTACATGGTTTATGAAGACTTGAGTTAATATGAACTCGTATCCTCATATCGGTGCTCAATACTACTCCCAAAATATACTTAGCTCATGTGTTTGTGAAAACAAAACTCTTTCTTTGGTTTGATATAATTACTCAAAACTTAGCTTAAAAGCTCTCTTGGAATCGATGTTCCCTTTCTTTCTCAAAATGTGAAAACATTTTCAAACTTCTTGGGAATACTTAGTTCCCATATACTTCTTTGAAGAAATGAACTTCAAATCTTTACTCTTTGCTTAACTTGAAACTTAAGTCTTGAAACAAAGTTAAAATGTTTGTGAAAGACTTTTGAAAACTTTAAGAACTTCTCTTGACTTAGCTCTTGACTTAACTCTTGACTGAACTCTTAACTTTCCTTGAATTGAATTATGGATTTAAGGATTAGGATTTGTGATAGGAAAAATTTCAAGATGTTTAGGATTGATTTTAGATAGCTAAATATGAGAAAATACCGAACTATCAAAATATGAGGGTGGGTCCGCGACGCGAGAGGCATTTGAAATTTGGTTTCGAAAATGAATTTTTAGGCAGAACACTTCGTGACACGAAAAAAACTTTCCCAAAATTGGGAAGCAGCTCCGTGACGCGCCACCATGTCCAAATTTCAACCGACGAAATTTCTTTTTTGTTTCCCAGCCCCAATTCGCCCAAACTCGATTTTTTTTCTCAAATTTCTTTTAGATACAGATACCCAACAAATATACCTAAGAACCTAACTTAAAACAACTCTACAATACAACGTAACGATCTCAGAAACTTCCCAATATCAACCAAATTCAAGAACAACATCAAAATCAAGAATATATATCAAGAACATCAACTTTCAAACTCTTTTAGGATGAATCCTTGCTGAAATAAATATGTTTGACACGTGGGTGAACTAACCCAATGTTATGAAAGCCTCACATACCTTGTAGGGATCACCGCCGACGAAATCCACAAGCGATTCTTGAAGATCTTGACGATTCTTGCTCCTTCTCCTCTTTTCTCCTTTTGCGTTCTTTCTCCAAAAACCCTAGCGTAAATCTCCAATTTTCTAAGACTGACTAAAATCTGATTTGACCCATATTAAACTCCTAAAAACGGATTAAAATAATAGGGCAAGGAAAAGACTAAAATACACCTTCAAAAATCCGGATTGGACATTTCCTCATTTGAATAGCCCAACTTCCCAAGGACATATCTCACTCATACAAAATCGGAATCGCACAAACTCTGTGGCGTTGGAAAGATTATTCCAAGTTCTTTTAACCATACCTGGAATTTCTCCTAAGTCATCCTGAGCAAGAAGTTATGGCCATTTGAATTTGACCAAAAACTCATTTTTTTCCTAACTTGACAAAAATTCCAGATTTTAATTCTTTCCAAAAATGACTATTTCCAACTATTGGTTTCTTCCTATTTATTTCAAATTGTGGGGTGTTACACTATCACCACGAAGCTAACCTTTCATCAACACGACACCTCAAACTCAGGTATACTCCTCAAATTCAAAGGGCTAACCCAATTTTTATTCGCACTGTCTTACCAAAATACTTCAATCGCCTTCACCCAAGTATACTCAATGGAAATTTATTTATCCATAAGCTCGTCATTCCAGTATTAATCCACTCCCCTATGGATTAAGATAAAATCATCAGTCCTCATACTACCCTCTTTCTTCTTATCAAACAAGTCATGAGCACCCCACTTGGAAACACTAGGACGGATGAACCCTTTATCAAGAAGCTCTTGAATTTGAGCCTTAAGCTCTCTTAATTCTGACACCACCGGAATAGACTCAATAGAGGGAGACTCAACCTCAACATCCCAAACATGAGCCAAATAAGCGAAACAACCCTGCCTTGCCAGTTTTCCTAGCCCGAAAGGAGGATATGATCTTAGCTAGCTTAGGCTTGTACCCCTTTCCCACTCTAATCTTTCCCTACTGGGGATCTCTAAAGTTACTGACTTAATATTACAATTAAGCCCAGTATAATAGGGGGACAACCAAGTCATGCCTAAGATTATATCAAGTTAGTCATATCTAGCATAACCAAATAATTCCAAATCTGAAAATTCATAAACACAACAGGACAACACGATATACATGTGTGACTATGACTGACTCTTCAACTAGGGTAGAAACATGGATGAAGGCATCAAGTATATCACAAACCACATCAAATTCCAAGGCAATTGAACTAACACATAAGAATAAGTAGAACCCGGATCAAACAAAACAATAACCATCCGGGCACATACAAGAGTAGCTCTTGTGACCACTGCATCACACCCTCAAACTCGGTCTTACCCGAAAAAACATAAAACTGAGCCCTGTCTTCTTGACGGGGCAACCTTCTCGCCTGGCTGCACTACTCCTCTACCTGTATTACCATTTCCCTGGCCTCACTGATTTCCTCCTCATATGCCCAGGTTCTCCATAATTTTTACATACCTTATAACTTATATTCGATTGTTGAACACTGAATTAGATCGCAGAGGTTAGTTCGGGTACGATTCGGGGTCCATAATTATGACTTGGGGAAAACAGGGGAGACTGGCTGAGATTCTATCTCGCCCTATCCCGCTCTGGAGAAATAAATCCCACACTGGCGGTCTCGCCTTGGCGGGAAAATCCCGCCCCAGCGACCATAACGGAAATAGAATCCCTGCCAATAGGTTTTTTTGGGTTTCTTTTCTTTCCCAATTTCCCCCAAAGGTTCCCAGCTATAACACAAGCATTTTTAGAGTACTAAATCCCTTTAGCTAGGATAATCGTTGCCTACCCTGAGTCAACCCAACGATACACGCTCCAAAATCCCTTTACGGTTACTTCAACACTACAACATCCTCGTCCCCCAAACTCTCACACGGTTATCAGTTGGTCGCAATGCACATCCATATTTCTCGCTTACGAACTACATCGTAATTTATGTAGACCCTTGCACCTGATCTTGTGATGACTTTCTTTTCACAACAAGTTTCACGACACTCAAGCAGTTACAACTTGCAGACAAGTCCAAATTCCTTAATTAGTCCGTTTCATAGACGACTATAACTGATCATATATGCCTTATACAACCTCTAAGGCCAGATACCAATTGGAACCATCTCAGTTCCAATTAACTTGCTTGTGTCCCTCCAGCCGTGACTAATGCGTCTAGTTCACTTCGTTGAGATACCAATTGGAATCGGGAGATACCAATTGAACTCAACTCATACCACAAGCGACAATAGTAGCTAGCGAGCCCTACAAAACTGCTAATTTCAATCACAGAACTTGGTCGAACCCAACTCTTAACCATCTCAATCTTTAACTGATGGTAACCAGACCTTAAATCAAGCTTAGAGAAAACCGATGCACCTTGCAATTGGTCAAAAAAGGTCATCTAATCGAGGCAATGGATACTTGTTCTGAATGGTGACCCTATTTAACTGTCGGTAGTCTATACACATCCTCTCTTGCTAGTGATGGTGTTACCACTTTTGTTGCTCTACTTCGGACCATAGAATGAATGAGGAAAGATACCAATTTGTATCACCCAGATACCAATTGGATTCAAGTCATAGCATGAAGGAGTAGAAAGAAGTGAGTTTTTCCTAAAGTCCTATAGCCTCTCAAAGAAAAGTACGGACGTCATCGTACCGTTCCGCAGTACTCTACTAGACTTGTTTTGGTACAATGAGATCAACGAACCTAGGGCTATGATACCAACTTTGTCACGACCCAGACCGTCGTGATTGGCACCCACACTAACTCTCCGGTGGGAGAACCATTACTACAACCCAGACTAAACAACTTAACCAAAAACTATGCATTTAAAGATACGGAAGCAGGTTTAAATGACAATAAAAAAAATACGGAGTTCCCATAAACTCCAAAGGTTTAAACAAATAACTTAACCAACCTAATGTGAAAGTCTTAACTCTTAGAACCTGAAAGTCATCGTACCAAAACTCTACTAACGACAAGTCTAAGAATAAGGGGTACAACCCCGAAGCTAAACAAACATCTTAAACAAATAGTCTAAGTCCGAAAAGGGTGGAGTTAAACAAGAAAGATTCATGGCAGCCTGAAAGAACTGGCTTACCCTTGAATCCGGTCACGCTCAATAGTCACCTATCTGAGGTCTATCAATAGCCACCTGAAGATGCCTGTACTCAACAAAGAAAGAGCAAGTGTAGTACCAGTACACAACCACAGTATACTGGTAGGATCACACGGCTATCCCAATAAGTGTAACATACAATAGTCAATACAACAATATAATCACATGCACATATCGAACATATACAATATCATCAACATATACGAACAATGAACAACTTCACGAATCTCACATATCACAGTTATATCAATTTAGAGCAACATATCGTTTTCCAATATCAATCATCATTAGATATGAACAAACTCATCACAAGTAGATACACAACACAATTCAATGGTCCTCTCATGGAACCCACACCCAAATTGTTAGTGCACCGATTTGTGGTATCTGATCCAATGTTTATGCCGGAACGTGGCAATCGATCCCATAATTATGTCAGAACGTGGCAACCGATCCATTCAACACACCACAATCACAATCACAAGTATATCCTCAAGATCATACATTTAAGTTATGATTTCCTGGTAATCATCATTCATCTATCTTATTTACAACAAGTGTGATCAATAATGCAACATTCATATACATACATGTATCATAATGAAGCAAGAACAAACATACATCACACAATCATAGAATCACAACCATCACCTACCTCGAATCCAAGCTTGAATCCCCTAAGGCACTTGAATCCTCCCTTTCCGGATTCTTCCCGCTTGTTCGTGGTCTAAAAACATCAATTAACGCTAGGATCAATAAACGAGGCCTAATTACCCGGATTATAATCAACATTATCAACCCTAGGCCAACCTAAGATCCCAATACCCAGATTAGGGTTGTTTCCACCATAGAATCTAGGACAAAACCCTCCCTCATCAATATTCACCCATTCTATTACGTTCTACGGATCGAAACATGGATTTGGGGAGTGAAAAGCTTATCTTTAGCCTCAAGAATGGTGAAATACGAGTAGGAGTCGCCTGGGGTTCGTTCCTTAGCTCTAAAAATTGAAAAGTGTCAAATAAGGTCATTTAAGGGTTTATTTACGACTTTAAGTCGCGTCGAACCCGCTCCAGCGGCCCTCACCCCGCTGCAACGGGGCCCCCACAGCAACACCAATCCCGCTAAAGCGGCTTACACGGAACTAGTGAGCTATTTAAAGAATTCCAAGACCCCCATTTCACAACACACCTCTAACCAACGACGATCAGAAAATACCATTTACGCTAAGATCGATTTCGAGAGTTCTACTCGCCCGAATTCAATTCCGTAAAGTCGTACGGGTTCTTTAACGAGTTATATAACTACTCATGTAATCAAATCATAATTAACTCACCCGGTTGTTACCAGATTTCCCTACACCTTAAAGACTCTGATTTCGTCCAAATCTGGACTAGGCTAGGAAATCTAAAGTTACTACTCAAAAGTTTTTTTGCCCCAGTTCTTTACCCATTGGCTTTTCTATAACGACGGAAACAAGTCGTTACAAATTAAGAATAGTTCTTGTTATTCAAATACGCGTGTTTTGAGGTTATGTATTTTCTAGGGATAAATTAGTTATTTATTTTTTAAAATTTAAATTGTAAATTAAGTATCTACGCATTACATTTTTTAATATTGATTTGGATAGCTACTATTTTTAAAAATAAAGTAAAAAGGGGAGAACTAAGAAGGAGGTAAGTTATTTATTTATTTAATATTGATTTGTTGTTTTAGTACTTTTTTTATATTTTAAATTGATTTTAATAATTCATAAATTTTGCACTAAATTTTTATAATTTTTTTTTACAGATTATTTGTTTTAAAAAATGCAAACATAGGAGATTTCAATGGTCGTACGAGCAAAAAAGCCAGCAGGATCGGAGAAAAGTTGAGCATATCCATCAATTGAAGGGTTCTCGATTTATCTATGATAGAAGTATATCTAAAACTGAGAAAAACGATAGAGAACATCAATCCTGAAACTGTGAAATTGAGCATTTGTATCAAATTCTCAAATTGTCCACTTTATTCAATAAGATTTGGCGTTTTCAAAAAGTTGATTTGGAGGCTCCAAACAATGTTGAAACCAAATGAAATTGTATAAAATATAACATACTAATTAATGTGTGCCTCACAGAAAACTTAAGCAAGTCTCATATAGGAGAATACTAAGGCGACGATAGCACTGAGGAAACCGAAGAAGGAAGCCACTTCATAGCCATTGAAAGTACGAAGGGCGAGAGATACATAAAAAAAATTATGTCAGATTCATAGAAGAAGAGTTCGGATACATGGAATGAACATATTAGATACATCTAATCATTAAAGTTATACATCAGATACATAGAAGAACAATTCAGATACATAGTTAAATACACAAAAAAATTGATTTTTTGAAATTTTCTAAAGTTTTTAAACGCATGATTTTCTTCTGAATTTATTTTTTTCAGTTACATTCCTTATTTAAATACACTTAATTATATATATCTAATTAATATGTATCCAAGATATATGTATCTAAATTCTCCATATACATGTATCTAAATTCGCCAGATACATGTATCCAAGGTGTGAATTGTGGTAGAATTGGTAATATTGTAAACTCATGGGAAAAGGGGTAATTAGCTTCTAAACTTGTGGGATTTGTGTTGTTTACCCATTGTATATTTGCAGCAAAATCAAATAGTTTTATAAAATATATATATTTTAAAAGTTAATAAGAATTAAATTTTTTATACTATTTCAAGTAAAATACTAAATAGGGTTTGTGAATGTTTCTTCCCATAATAATAGATTAAAGACACTAAATAGAAAGAAAAAATGGAGATATGAATAAATAATAGATAGAGATCTAAAAGATTGAAATTCAAATAGATAACCTTATGTAAAATTATATGGTATTGGCTAGAAAAAAGTAAATAACTTAAAGATATTTCTTCTTAAAAAGTATTTCGTAGAAAAAAATGATCATGTGTAACAAAAGTACAACCTCTGTTCAATTAACACACATAATAAAAATAAATAATTTTTAGAAGTTCATTTTCAAATCATTCTTTTTAAACTACATCCTTATTCATAATAGGAATCTAAGCAATTGCAATTGAATCTCATTTTCAGACCTCATTGTTTGGTTTGGCTCTTTGGCAAAAAATCTTGAGGAAACTTGAATGCTTTCTTTGTCTTCTTGAACCGAAGTTGTTGTTTGTAAATTGTTGTATCACTTCACACTTCTCGAATCGTCAATTTGATTTGGGATACATTTGGTGTTCAATATATTTCGTGATGTCAGTAACCATGGTTCACCGTTGGGTGCCCTTTCAATGGCCAAAACATCCTATCCGAAAAAAATTCAATTAAAATATCAATAAAATGAATTCTTAATAGAATATGAGATATCAAAATTCTGCATAAGATAGGAGAGTTTAGGTTGCAACTTTGACACTAAGTAAGTAAAACATCTAAAAATTGCACATAATTAAACTATAAACATCAACCTATTTGTTCTATCAAGTAGGGAGACAACAAAAATAGTGTCCCCTGTTCCGTATAAATTTGGCATTACGTCTCTAGATTGTAATGAACCACATGACTATATAACATTAATTCAAAATGAAGCGCACTTACTGGAAATTTTCAAGCAGAAACATCATGCACTTCTACTAATTTCACTGATAATGTAGATAGAATTATATATGAGTACTTCTTAGTTATATTGGGAGTAGACAACTTCTCAATTTAAAAAAATTAAAATAGAATAATAAAAAGTATTTTAAAAAAAATACTAAAAGACGTAAAAGAAAAAATGTCTTTTATTTTTAAAAAGTTTTTTAACTTTTAATTTTATTTTTTAATTATTTTAAGAAATTGTATTTCAAAATTTAAATTTAAAATATAAAACATTAACGATTTTTAATTTTAGGTAGTTACTCTTTTTTTTTTCTTTTAGGTTAACTAGTATACGTGCCCGCGCGTTGCGAGGATGATTTCAAATTTAATAAGAATACTTAGTAATATATAATAATAATAATAATAATAATAATGATGATGATGATGATAATAATAATAATAATAATAATAATAATAATAATAATAATAATAATAATAATAATAATAATAAT